>BMAU01021126.1:0-216110 GCA_019973935.1 Trichonephila clavipes
CTTTCGTTTTTGTCCCTTCCATTTAAAATTATATTTAAATAAAGCCATGATAGAAATTAAACATATTACCCCAACATTTTAAGTTATATCAAATTAATTCAAAATTGATAAATTACAATTCTTTCATTTATATCCATTTTACGATATGAAATAAAACATCAACAGCTTAGCTTAGAATAAAAATTATTATATATAACGCAATTATTCGTTAACAAATTATCTCTGCCTCATCCAGAATAATATTAAAAATCGTATTCCGTATCTATACTAAAAAACAGAAATAAAGGTAAATGAATTTAAATCTTAAGCCTACTATCCTTATAATAATTCTTGTACGCGTGTGCATAAGTGATTCAACTTCTTTCGGGAAAATAGAATATTTTTCTGTTTTTCTTTACTTTCGCTGCCAATATTTGTACCAAGAGTAAAAAAAATTTAAGTCATAAAGCTCATTTTTGGCATCCGAGTTTTATTCTAAATATGACATCCGATATCAAACATCTCTCATGGCATAACATAAAGATTATAAAGAGAAAAACACTTTTATTGAGTCCTAAAACTCGGAAACTTTAATCTCTCTACTTGCATGTTGCCCTAAGCAACGTGTGTGTGTGTGTGTAGAACTGTTTTTACTGCATATACATACACATAGCAGGGAAGCTGTTGCTGAAAACTAAAAAATGCACTTTCCCCCTCTTTCTCTTTTACGACTCATTCATTTTTAAATTTCTCTTATAAAAGCTAAGAGAAAATACTTTAAAATAATTTACTTAATAAAAATGTTAATGATTAAATGTAGTAACATTTTTATATCCTTTTTTTTTCAAATATTTTACACACATTTATATCAAATCAATAAATAGAAGCTGATCTTATTTCTTTTTCTTCAATTAATTGACTATCGAAAACAAAAAAGATATTTTTGCTATTAATAAATAAAAATCTTTCTTTTTAATTCTTGTTCATTTAATATGTATTTATAACAATCATTGATTTAAAACAAAAATATTTTCAAATGTACGGGTTTCTCCCCATTCAAATAATAATAAATAAATAATATATTCTTACGTTTTATGTGATATTCGAAAGAAAAAATGCTCTGTTTACCAATTATGAAATATCGAAATACTCTGTAATCTAATTATGAAATATTAAAATTTGTGTTTGATTACTTCAACTTTTTTAAGCAATATTTTTACTTAAAATGCTCATTATTTTCCGTCAAGTTGCCATTTAATATTATTCGTGAAATGCCTCATTGTAGGGCATTTTAATATTTTTTATTTTTCAAAGCTTTATTATTCGTTTCAGTAGAATGTTTTATAACCAGATATAATAGTTATATTGGGATTTATTGCAGATATACATGATACTTTAGAAGAATAAACACTGGAGAATTCAGTTTACATGTAGCTAATTCATGAATCAACTCCTAAGCATAATAATTTTTAAAACATTTTTAATAAATACGAACGTTCAAACTAATTTTTCTTTAAAAAAAAATCAAAGTTTGGCTTGCTCTTTTCATGTCGACTGAGCAATTCAAATTAATTTAAGTCGCAGGATAAAAAAAACTCAAACTAATACTTATTTATCAAAATATTAAAGAAAATAACCCCAATTAAAATAAAATTTTAGAAAAAAAACATTCTACTTACAGACTATTGCTTCAACTTTGAACAAGCTTCATGAAAAAATACTACTATGATTAACAAATGTTGTCGCTAAAGAACATTTCATGTTATTTAAAGATATCTTAGCCTACTGTTAGCTACTATAACCTAAGAAAACATAATATTTTATTTAATTTTTCGGATACAGAAATATTTTAAACTGAATAACTTATTCTAATTCTCCTACTTTGCATAAAGTAGAATATCTTATATTATATCCATTTGGTAAAATATCGTTTGATGGATTAATTCTATATTTTCTCATAAATCATTTGGTGTAATTATTTAAGTGTAGTAATAGATTTGTTTGAATATATAAATCGTTTGCATTAATGTGTACCACACAAATTTTTCTATAACTGATTTGTAAAATAGAATTTTTAAGAAAAATAAACAAATCTACAATTCCGAATTTGAACTTGTAGTTTGTAGCATGAGTGATTTGCATCTTGTACCATTAACTTTTGTAAAATAAAGGATGTCCTGTATAAAGCTGCTACTGGGATTTTATTTGATTTAAAAAAGTTCATGAAGTATTGAGAACGTCGTTTCTCATTGAATCGATTGAATTTTTTTATATGTAAAACATTTTATACACATTCATTAAAGATTTAATTCTTATATAGGAATAGGTTTAATATAAATGTGTATATATACTAAAACTTCAAGTAATTGTGCCAACATTGGTATGTTCTTTCATACGAAAAACTGTCCCCATTTTGTTTCCTATTCTTCACCGTAAACAAAATACTACTTTAAACAAACCTTAAGTCTTAAAAATGTAGCACCAATTCTCAAAGAAATGGATGTCCAACAAAATCTTGGAATTTCGAATCAATCTTAAAAATCACAAGAATAGTGCATAATATTTTTCTTGCTATAAATCTACAATTTTTGTAATAGAATAAAAAATGTCTATAATGCATTTAAATTTATTTTCTCGTTTCTAAAAATACTTAAAGTGACAAAAATTCAGAATAAGGAAAACTTCCATAATATCTAAATACTAAAGTTCATAATCATTATCAAAGGCACTTGAGAGCTATTGTCCATGAAATTTCGAACATGAGCTAGAACGTCACTCATCTGAGGACTTCGAAACTCCGATAATACATGATTATTAGTTAACCATCTATTTTTAGCTATACGTACAGTACTCTCCATTATTCCAAACACAACAGCAAATCCATTATTCCATTAAAGTCAAGAATATAAACTCTCCATTACTCAAAACTTAAATGGAATTGAACACGAGACTCAATCGAACACACCACCGACCACGATGCTCGTGACTTATCTATTATTGCGACTACGAAAAGTCAAAAGGGTAATTTTACGTGTACATCAATAGCAATAAAAATATGTTTTGGCTTAGCTTCAGAAGCTTTTTTTACACAACAGCTGATGATGATGGTCTTCTTTTGGATTATGGTCAAGTTACAAGAACACCATTTTCCATTGATTCCTCTTGTTCTTAACTACTAGAGCCTACCATTTGAGAACATCGAGGGTAAATGGGATCTTAAATATAATGACCCTTCTTACTTCTCATGATTGCTTTGAGCGGAATCGGGACTCGAGCCGACGATACGATTTGTTCCTTGTCGAATACGAAGTTTACTACCTTTAAGTTCCGTTAGGGTCTGTTGGTCAAACAAGAAAATGATAAAGTCTTTATTCCAAAAGATAACTATGCCCCAAAATCTTTTAGATAGCTAATATTTTTCCCCAATGAGGCTGAGGATTGGTATTTACAATGCAGATCTAGTACATTCCCCGGGAGCTGGTATCACTTTTTAGTGCGGCACCATATAGGTAGAATACTAAGTAATTTTGACGTCCAGTTTTCTTCTCAGAGGAAAACACCTGAGCTCTGACGATGCGAAGTAGCACTAGGAATTTGATTTTGCTGATAGCACCCAAGCCAAAAAGGAACTCTAGGGATCTTTAACATATCGCATTATCATACGACATGGGTGCTGTCCATTTTCTGTATTATGAAAATCCACCAACATGGGCCAGAGTCGAAGTACAAGACCAGTGACAAACCAACTACGCCATCCAACCAGTAGATAATTAAAGAAACAATAATTCCCAACATGATATAGCACTAAAAATCACAATAATTTAACATGTTTATTTCCTCTGTCTGTGTTTCATGTCCTTTGCATAAAAACTGTATCTTTGGACTTGTTTAAAGCTCTCTTCGCCAATGTATGAAATCCTGAACTAGACGCGGAGCTTTCGGACAGAAAAATGTCTCAATTTTCATGAAAATTTGCAACGTAGTAATTCATGCATCTCTTTATAACACAGAGTTTTTAAGATTTCCAGATGTTCAATAAATGTCTTTTATTTTAACATGTATAGAAGTAGTCATTAAGTATTACGATATGAGAGGGAAAAAAGTGCGAAAACCATTTTAGAATAGAAAAGAAAGATCAACTGAGATAAAAATGTGTAGTGTGATAAAATATGCTGATTTCTATAGATTAGGGAAGCCATAATTTAATATTAGTGTTGGAGTACTTTTATGTTTGAAAAAATATTCCGAATTTTAGGTCCTGTTCCTTAACATTACGTGAAGACTACTTTAATGCTTCGCTGAACCGTTATTAACGGATTGACGTACCGTGAAGTTTAGAATTGATTAAATTTAAAAATCAAAGTGCCTTCCTATCCAAAGTATTATTAATATTTTTAGTTAATTGTATTAACTAGCGTTATTTCTCTTTTTTTCATGGCTGTTGTATGATTAACATATATGTAACTGTGTCATTTCTCTTATGATTGTCTTTTTCATGCTATTTGTTTATATAGTCTCTAAACTTTATATGTATATTCTCTTAATAATGTGTTTATGATAATTAAACTCTATTGATATTTTCCTTGTGTTTTCTGCACTGTAATAATTAAAACAGCTCTAAAGGCATGTTAATGTAAAAAATTTACAGTCGGACTTCCATTTTACGAACCTCTATTTTGCGAATTTTTCTATTTCGAGAACTTTTTCCAGGAACCAAGAACATTTTACGATTTTCTTCGTAAAATAACCTCCTAATAGTGATGTTCAATTTCTTTACAACGAACTTTTTCTCTTGTGATTCAATTTTTTTTCCTATTTTAAAAAAATATTTCTGGAACTTCACACGATGAAATGATATAACAATTCGAAACAATTTAGCGTGGATTACAGTGTAAAAAAAAACACGTCTGAAAGAGGTTTTGGTACAGTGCAAAGTTACGAGGCGTGTTATGAGAGAAAATATTTTTTCAAACAAGAAACTCAAACAAAATTAATAGACTTTACCAGTTAATAAAGTAGAGGAGGCTAATATATGATTAGTATTAGTGGTTAAAAAATTTATGCTTAAAATTACGTGTATCCTCAAAATTAGAAAATACCTAGACACCACGATAGATCACCAAATTCAGACCACACTTCAACTCATGGGATACGATATTGGGGATCGCCTCGCGATTCAAATTCTCACAATGGAGAAGTCCAAATCCAAAATTAGAAAATGCCACTAAAATTAATGAACTTTAATACAAAATTACTTTTTTAAATTTGAAAATGTGGTGTATTTCTGGACAATGATTTTTTGCGCTTGTTTCCCTTGCAAATTTCTTTTTGATGAGTAGGATATAAAATAAATATTAAATCACAAAAAAAGCGTAAATAATTACTTTATATATAGTGTTTATGAATTTAAAATTTGTTTTATGTGGTTTATAAAGTATATTGAAAGATGAATCTCTATTTAACGCAGTGTTTCTCAAACTGTGGGGCGCGCCCCCTAGGGGGCATGATACAAGGGGGACACGAGTATATCGAAAAGTTGAAAACAAAGGATTATTTTTTAAAAAATTTTAATTTACTGAAAGGAAACAAAACAAATACAATAAGACATAATAAAAAATAAAATACACATTTACACTGATATAATACACTTATAAATTTATCAATACTGCTCAGTGTGTTTCATAATTAATTTAACAGAACAAGCTTAATAATTGCTAATGACCCTATAGGCATGTCATAAAATTATAAACAGAAGATAATACTTATCTCGATAATTTGTACGGTTTATAATTAAAACCAGTGGCGTAACGTACACCCCCGCAACCCCCGCATCGTGAGGGGCCCAGGGTTCTAAAGGGGCCCAAAGCCTGACTGACACAAGTGCCTACCCTTTGTAAAATTCAACGTGGGGGTGCAAAGCCTGACTTTGCAGGGGGGAGGCCCAAATGTTCTCCGTTACGCCACTGATTAAAGCGGTGTTATAGCTTTACGTCAAGGCACATTATTATTGAATTCAATACAAAGATATTGCAGGGAGGGGGGCACGATAAAAATTATGATTCAAAATTGGGGCGCAAGTATAGAAAGTTTGAGAAGCGCTGATTTAACGAACTTTCCACATAACAAGTTTTTTTTTTTCGGGATTTAACTACTTCATTATATAAAGGAACCAGCTGTATTTTTTTCCCTGCAAAGTTTTGAATTTATTGAAAAGAGCACAGGTTCTCATTCTACTTTGTTCGAAACCGATCGCCGATACAAAACCCTGGAGACACACAACTTCATATTCCCCAATCTTCCCCACTTGTGCCCGCGCGAGAGGCGAGGGTGATAGATGAACACCTTCACAAAACTAATCCCGGAATCGTCTGAATTTGCAGAAGGGGGAGGGCCGTAAGACCTCTTATCTCGGCATTATTTTTCCCTCCTTTCTCTCACCTCCCGTCCGAAACAAATCGTCTGCAGCTTGCTCCCCTTGGACCTCCAATCAACACTAAAAATCTCATCCCTTCGATAATTTCACCCCTTTTCCTTATACCATCCCTGCCCCGTCGATTCATTAATTAACCTGACATAACAGATAATTAGTCGGCCACGCTGGAAACTTGGCGCTCCTACGTTAATGAGGTTATCAATAACTCCGCTTGGCCCATCGGTTTCTGATGCCAATCTTCTCCTCCTCCTTTTCCAGAATATCCCTCCCTTCCCCCTGAATGATGTTCCCTGTCACCCCCCGGAGTGGCCTCCCCCTCCCTATCTTTCCATCCTTCCTCCCCATCCCTTCACACTGCACCGCCTCTACCAGAGGCATCTTTCTCTGATTTATGGGCAGCCGCGTTGCAATATTTGGTAGCTCGATCGCTCTTTTTTTGGCGGTTTTGGCGACACGGTGAGTGATGGCCTGCAGCTTTGTTTTGCACCCAGTCACCTTGCTTCGTTCCTTTTTGGTTTTTTTTCCTTTCTGTCCCTCTCTTTTCTCTTCTAATCCGCCTGTGAGAAATGGTGGTGGTGGTAACTTTAAACGTGATGTATGATGGAATGCAGCGCGTTACAAGCTGTTAAAAGTTTTGCTTTTGGGAGGTTTAGGAAAGTTTTATAATACGCGGCGATGATAGAAAGGTGTATTGAGGGGCGGGAAAATAAAAAGTGTTCACTAAATATTGATGTAATAAGTTCTTTTTCTATGCTGTGTCGGTTTTCGTAGGAGAATGGGATCAAAGGAGAGAGAAAACAGATCAAAAATAGAATAGCCGACGCAGAAAATTTACCACTAACTAAGCTGAAATACTCAATTGTTTGATTTGATTCTAATTTTTTCTTTTTTTTATAAAAAGGGAATAGATGAGAATTATTTCTTATTTCATTAAGAGATACACATCGATAAAAAAAAAGATAATATTTATGCTCTGTATGCAATCATTATTCAATATACATTACCTTTAAAAAATACTTTTAGTTTTAAATTTTACAAGTTGTGATGTACACTAATTAGATTTTTTTTTACCAGTTAACTGTGATTGACGAGTATACTCGTCATGGAGAAGTTGCAGGATTTTGTGTATTAACGAATATACTCGTCACGAGTAAAAAAGTTGTGACCATTGGCTGTATAAACTGTAATTTTTGAGAAAAATAAGACTTAATCACAAATTTTAAGATGTTTAAAATATTTTTAAGCTAAGCTGGAGTAAAACAAATAAAAAATATGAAAAATTTAAGATGAACTCATTTTTTCCCCCGTATTCACCCGCTGAAACAGCACATAAATTCGCATAACGAATTTATTTATGTTTGATGATAATGTTTTTTAGATGCTTGCCTAAAAGGGGCAAGGGCAAAAGTCGGAAAGTTGATACATAAAAAAAGGTTCCTTTTGGTATGGTCACCCATGGAACAAATGCATGACGTCGACCAAGCTCTGAGCTCACCGATAGTTGCTGGTCCGAACTTACCTATTAATCGCGAGTAGTGTAAGTACCAATTGTTTGATGTTAGAACCAAGTGCTGACATTAGAGTAATGACTCAATTAACAAAAATAAATGCCCCCTCCTACCTTAGGAGTTATTTTATTGGGGTGGGAAGGATGCTTTATGGAAAGAGGACTATGTTTAACCCTACAGCACCTCTCCAGAACTTCTTTAGTGTCAAGACAGGTAGAAAAATTTTATCAGAAAGGAAGAAGTTGTTGTTGTTTAGGTCTCCCTGTCCGAGAATTTTGACGGTCATTAAAATTCACAGATGTCTATAAAAACTCCAATATGTATGTAATATATGTTTATGTTAACCAAATAAATAAGTGCTAGAAATAAAACTGAAAATTTTGTAAAATAAACCCATCATTTTGATTCTATATTTAAACAGCGCATCTTACTCAGTGATGGACGAGTAGACTCGACATCACTTGATTTCCATGACACACATAATGGCGCGCTCTCAAACTGGAGTGGCACACAGTTAACTAGTTAATAAAGTACATATAGTGTGTTTAAATCTCCCCACATCCATCATATTTTGTTTTGTAAAATTTTGTTTGTATGAATTTCAAGGCGTTCTTTTCCATATATGTTCAACCACAGAATTTATTTTAATGACTTAATCAGTATTATAACAAAGATTAAAATACATAAGTACTCACATTCTTTTGCATTTATATAGCCATAATGATTTTTGTAATGTGCTAAATTCATTTGACGTCATAGTCACATGACAAATACAATCACATGTTTCCAGTCAATGAATTCATGCACTTTGCTGTTGCCAACTCATGGTTTTTACAGAAACTTTCTTTTACGAAAAACATATTTATTAACAATAATAACGAACATGGTACAGACAAAATGTAATTGTTTTAAAAGTACATGTTGAGATTTTTTTTTTTTTTTTTGTATAATTTAAAAGAAAAACTTTTACAAGTAGAACAAGTACAAGTCTAATGTCAGTTTGGAATTCAATGGAGAACATGTGACTGTCATAAATTTAGATCATTTCTTGATAAATAACAGTTGTAATTATTGATCTTTATAATATTATGTATAATACTATTTTCAAAGAATTATTAACGAAGATTATTTTCAATTTAATTACATTTTATAAAAATTGAGCGGACACGGTAATCGAATGGGCACGGTTACGAACTCGCAGCAGGTTTTAATCCAGTTGAATCGTGGATTCAAGTTCTCAGAATTCTCATATTGGCTTGGTGTAGAAGTTTGAAGAGAGGGTTTCCAGTTCATGTGTCATCCTCTCGTCACTTGACCACAATTTAAAATTACGAGCTCCATTGGAAATAGCCCCCAAATTGCTTCCAAGCGATAAAAAAAACTACTAAATATCGAAATAAATATTGTACCACTTTCTGAAAGTAATACTTTATTAAAATATTTGAAATATATTGATCTTCACAAAATATATACAAAAAAGTACTATTACTGGACACAAAACATGTCGCGCGCGCGCGCTTATCCTTAAGGGTTAGAAAATCATAGGAATGTAAAGGCAATATAAACATTTCTAAAATACTTACAAGAAGGAGTAAAATTAAACAGAGATATAACAACAGCATGTAAATATTTTACACTTAAGCAATCAAATTTAATTTAATCCTTATCAATAGGCAATCTGGTGTGACGAATTAAAAATGCGAATAGCGAAATAAGGATAATGGTAAATTTTTTCTCAGATATTATCGACAGAAGCTTTTATTAGAGCAACAAAATCAATATAACAGTTTTTTCCAACTAAAGCTTTGGCGGCTTTTAACATTTTATAGAAATATACATAAATACGTTTAAAACAGATCCCGTTATGAAATTAGAAATAATTTTACATCGATTCTGTACTGCAACACGTGACCATTTCTCTAAAAGCCACCCTACATTAAATAAACATTCGCTCTTTGTTGCCATCCCGCAACGATAAAGTCTTCCAAAACCCAGAATCTGAAGCAATAACAAATTGTGTATAAAAATAAGGCCTCATAAATGAAATCTCCAGATTAAAATAAAAGACCGGCACTTAAAAAAAGGAAGAAAAGAAAGGCAAGAGAATACGGAAAGGGATTTTAAAAAGGAGAGGCAATCGTAAAAATGGCGTGACTGAACACTATTTCCGTTCCTTTCGTCTGGCATCGGTGAAATAAAATTGGACCTGCTCTGGGGGGCTTGTGCTATGCCAGTTTACCTTGTAATCCACGATACCTCCATTTCAACGTCGTCTTCAGCCAATGATACACCGAATAAGTCTTACGATTTGAGAATTTTTTATTTAAAAGAAAGGCAATAAAAATGGAGGTGGGTTGGAAATTAGTTCAAAATCACGCACAAATTGAAAATAATAGGTAATTACCCTTCGTATCGTGATAAGGAACAAGAGACATCTTATTAATAATTCCTTGCAAAAAAAATTATTAATATCGTACTTATATCTCTAATTTTCTTGTTAGCTTTATGTTTTTCTCACCGTTTGATTTCGATTGCGAAGTTAGAGAAAAATTAATTTATACTGTAATAAAGAATTACGAGTGCACGCGATTTTATGATACTTGTCTTTATACGCTTCTGTTAATGTATATTTCAACGATTGTTAAATGACGACATTGATAACATGGTAAAAAAGGATATTAAATGAAATGATAAGTGGATAGGTTTAAAGCTCCTGTACCATTGGTCGTTTTGAACTCGTGAAAATAATTTAACCAATAGAATTTCTGCTTTCTTTCTCAAATCTAGACAATTGTATCTATTAAAATGTATTATAAAGTACATCTGGAAAAAAGTATTAAATTTTCCCAACTATTACATTTCTTTCCGATTTCTGGAGGAATTTTTATTTCTATTTTAATTTTCTTGTGGACTTTCAAATCTTTTGAAATATTTAGAAATTGAAGGATAAATGTTATTATAGAGGAATATTCGTAATTTTTTGCTTTTTTTATGTACTTTGTCATTAAATTGATCTGAGAAGTAGAAACTCCATACGATTAACTTTACTTTCACGTATTCAAAATGGTAGATAGATTCCAGAACTAATTTACTACATCTGCGGCTATTGCTCTCAAGAGAAATTTTCGAAAACCATAGAAGCGTGGTCATATTCATTTTTATTGTAAGGATGGATATATCAGCCCACAATATAAAACAATTATAAAACTATAACGAAAGCCGTAAAAATAGTATAGCATATATAACAACATAAAGACTTTGATTCCACTTATGTATATATTAGCTTGCAAAACTTAAGCTATGAAGTCATTTTTCAGCATGCAACTGCGAAATTGTAGAAAAAGAATTTTATGATGAGTGCAATGAAAAGAGAAATAAATAGTGAGGTGATGTGTATTCAAATATTAGGAGAGGAGTCAGCGCACACAATGCAAAAAAATTAAAAAGGAGAGGGGGGAACGCAATTTCAAACATTCTCTGTAGTTTAAAATAAAATCATACATGCAACTTAGCTACAAGAAACCATCAAGACATGTTTATATGCAATAAAACAAGCTCGTTATCTTGAACCAATATTAAGTGACGAGGGAAACTTCTGAGCTGGCATCCCATTCTGTAAAATTCCACACCATATCAATGTTCGGACTTAGAGCCACAATAGATTTAACGTGTATCAGCCCCTGTATACGAAGGGTCTGTGGTGCTAAATTTCGAACTCCCGACTTGACATTGCCTAATATTACATTTAAAAAAATTCAATTTTATTCAAATATATGGAAAACAATTACTTAGTATTAAATAACTTTATCTAAGATTGAGTTTTAAAAAAATGCTTATTTTTTTTCTTTTCAAAATCATTTTATTTTAGAAAACAAATCTGCTTGAAAGATATCATTACCTTTAAAAACAGTATAAAATATCCGGATTACTGAATGGATATTTTCCCTTAACGAGTTTCAATATATTTGAGAAAATGTATTTTTTTAAAAAGATAGAAAGGATTAGAGAGTTTAAAAGACTGAAATGCAATCTGTCTTTTAAACACTCTGTGTGTGGTGGTGGTGTGTGGGGGGAACACTCTATATTTTACTATAATTACTTCTCCTAACTAAAACAGAAAACAGCATTATCGAAACTTTGCTGAGTTACATTATTTATTATCGCATACGACAAAGAAAAGAGAAACTGCAAATTTTGATAAAGTACCCCAAAAACCTCCCAAGACAAACAAAATAAACCTTCCACTTTAAAAGCTGAAAACCCCTCTGCTGCAAATTTGATCGCCATCTTTTACCTTCTTCATTTTACAAACTAAACATCCCCAGAACAACACGTCATTCTTATTAAAAATTCCGGAGACCCAAAAAAGGGACCGTTCTTTATCCCCTGCTATCGAAAATTAAACTTTTAAAAGTTCGAAGATCTCACATGACTGTGTCGTCTACGAAACCCGGACGCGAAGCGACGCCACTGGCAGCACACCGAAGTAAAGCAAAGAAAAATATTTTTTGAAAAAAGCACTGTAACTTCGACTCTAAAAGAGTTTGAGCTTTCTAATTAACGCGAGTTTGTGGTGAGGCAGAAACAAAGGCAAGCAGCATCTGGAAATTCGCCCACGGACTCAGGGTCCTCATCAATCTTCGGACAGAGGCCGCGATGGATTGCGGAAGTTGCTGTTTTTGGCACTTCATTCGTCGGTGTCGATGCAGGGGGAGAGAGAGGGGGTTAAGGCAAGTAGGTACCTTCACTTGATCGTTATTCACTTTCGTCTTTTTGAAAAATTTCCCTTTTCCTTCCTGTGAGGAAACTGAACTCCTTCGAAGAGGTTACGAAATTTATTTTGTTCAGACTTGAAGAGAAAAAAAGAAAGATCTATAAGGCAAACACATTCTTTCCACCCTCTAGAATATACTAAAGAATTTTTATTAATGTTGATGTGTGAATGAAGATCACAAACAAACTACGATACAACAATTTATATATATGATAAAATTGGTTTTGAAAGTGAAAGTCTTTAGAATCAAACTATTTTATGTTTATACAAACAATTAAAGAATAACAAATGAAACTTATTTTTGCACGGTTGATATGTTCCTCGAAAAAGAGAAATTAGACATGTAAAAAAAGAAAGAAAGAAAAGAAGAGGAAAAGAAAGAGAAGAGAGTCTGATTTTAAACTAACCCATTTTACTCTAAAACCGTGTAAAAAAATTGGATTTAGCTCATTCCCTTTTCAAAATATACTCCACAAATCCTTTGCCTTTTGGATCTTCAGGATTTCTTTAAAAAAATTAAATAAATTCAAATACTATTGGCTAATAAATAGTGTTTCTTCATGAATAAGTTGAAAGTATAAAAATACTTGTGTAGCGGGTTCTGTTCGCGCCTTCCTACTTAACTCGAGGGAGAAAACCTTTTTAGGAATGGAATGAATTCATAACGGTCACATGATAAATGCAATCCCGTGTTCTCCGTGGAATTTAAAACTTGTACTGGTTGTTCTACTTGTATAATAACATAAAATTACAAATTTGATGATTGGGTCAAGATGTTCGTGTATTAAGAATTCTTCAAAAAGTCTTCAAAAATAAAATTCTCTTAAAAACGTGTACTTTTAAATCAAGTGCATTTTGTTTAGCTATGTGCGTTATTATTGTTGACAAATGTGTACTTTTTTCAAAAAAATTTCGGCAAAAACTGACAACGGCAAAGCGCATGACCTGATTGCATTTATCATGCGACTATGACATCACATGAATTTATGAGCTGGTTGGATGGAAATGTGTGATTGCAGTAATCATATGACTATAACGTCACATGAATTTAACCCATCATGTGATTGATTTATGAGAACCACTTTCTGTGAAGGAATCATGACGTATGCAAATGAGTCTTACTATTTATAAAATCAAGTTAAGTGAGCTCGGGATGTTGATAGCGAAATCTCAGAAAATAGTGATTGTGCAATTTTGAGCGAAGTTTAAAGATTTTATTTGTGAAAGCTGCTTTGAGGAATACATGCATACCTGTATGTACCTTTAAAATACTTGCATTACACTCGTAGTTTTATTATCATTAATAAGAGAGCTCTGTGATATTCGGTTCTACTGCGTTTGTCTTACCTCACCTTGTATCAGATGAGTAATAATTTTTATTAATTAAGAACGAAAGTAATTATCTCTCTCCCCTTTGCTAATCGTAACCACATTAGAGTGAGTGAGTGAGTATTGGGGTTTATGGCGCAAGAGCCAATTTTGGCTAAGCTACGCCAAACTTTTGTTAAAGGAGTAAAAGCATAAAATAGCAAAAAAGTTTTATACGATCAATTTTAGTAGTAAAAGGTAAAATCTCAAACTAAGCATAAAAATCTATTTTTAAAGATAAAAACAAACAAATTTTGGTAGGGGCTTTTCCCCGGCAAGTTAGACAAGATCTTAAAATAACAGGTTTAAAACACATGAGTGAAAAAAGTGAAATTAAATCAAAATACAGTAGACCTAAGAAAGTGAGCCCCATGAGGGGATAGTACATTTCGAAATAATTGTCTGTAGTCTAGACGTGAAAAGAAGAAAAGGGAAAACTGAATGACAAGAAAGAGGGTCGAAAATAGAGAAGGATCACTAGGGTACCCCAGGATCGTGACACCCGTGTTTACCTAAGACAGTAAACCCCTTGGGAAAAGGAAAAAATCATTAGGCCACCTCGGGATTGTGACACCCGTACTCACCTATAGAAGGTAAGCACCTGAGGGAGCAACCCCATTAGAATTGTGCTTATAGTAAATGAAAGTTGATTTTGTAATATTTTCTCTTCTATCCATTAGCCATCTCCCTGATGCGCACCATAGTTCGTCTCACACGTTGTTAATCTCACCATTCCGATAGAAGTTTACTATGAAGGGTGATTCATAAAGTAAACAGTTTCAATGCACTATAAATCAAGAGCAATGCAAGATATATGTCTCTGACCTGTAATAAAATTGTATGGAACTACTATTTTAAATTTTGTTAGAGACAGTCACAGATGTTCTATGTGTAAACCTTTGGTCACACGCCACACATCGAGTTTTTAATCCATTTCCGCTCAAACACGTGTTAAGGTATCAAGTCCATCCATAGCGGCTGTGATATGTTTCAGCTTCGTCCAGGATTTTTAATTTCACACTAACAGCCCGTAGTTTTAAATTTTTCATACCATCGTTAGATAGATTTTCTAATTGGCGGCCCTTTTCCAAATCGTGGTCAAAAATATCGTTGCACAGCAATTGAGGATTCCATTTTGCTAAATTTAAGAACACAAAAAGCCTTCTCCATTGCAGACACCACCATTTTGACTGATTAGTCAATGACATGTCCGCTGTTGTTTGTCACTTCTATCAGGGGCTAGACACAAACTTTAAAAATACACCTACCTAAAGCTGAGGTACTGCCCGTCTTTGAC
The DNA here is from genome assembly GCA_019973935.1 of Trichonephila clavipes. NCBI lineage: Eukaryota > Metazoa > Arthropoda > Arachnida > Araneae > Nephilidae > Trichonephila > Trichonephila clavipes. The sequence goes on from BMAU01021126.1 coordinate 15,360, forward strand.
TATTATTGTTGATGGGTGACAAGTAAAAACTCAAGAAAAAGTCTCTCTCAGTAAGTGGACTATAGTTTTTATTACTTGTTGCTCAGCTCGCTCGTTTCTCGACTCCTTTCTCGATGGAGTCAGAGATTCGTTAGACACTCTGAGCGCTAGAGGGCGCTCTACATTTACATACGTACACTGAACAATTGTCTTATAGCATCTGGAAAGTGTATACTTCTTTAAGGTATCCGACTACGTTCGGAGCCGTGATTTTGAAAAATCGCATAAATGGATAATTTTCATGATATTTAGTGTCACTTAGATTAGAATACATGAATAAAATTGTCTTAAGGACATTTTGAGAAAAAAAATTTAATTCAATATTTTGGCAAAAAATCAACTTAGAATAATCTTTTTTCAAAATGTTCTTCATTGGTGAAAAATGCTTCTATTATAATAATAGTTTGCCTGTATATAGATCAGACCTCTCTACAGAGGCTCAACTAGAATTTTTGAAATATATAAATTAGAAGTGGGTTTATTCATATTTTACGACAACAGAGGGGAGCAATTTTAAGAAAAAGCGCCAATAATTATTTCAATGGGTGGTAACTCTGAAAATAATGTGAATTTTTAAACTTCTAGTTGAGCCTCTGTAGAGAGATCTGAGCTATATACAGGCAAAATATTATTATAATAGAAGCATTTTTCACAAAAGGAGAACATTTTGAAAGAAAGATTATTCTAAGTTAATGTTTTGCCAAAATATTGTATTTAAATAATATTTTTTGTCAAAATGTCCTTAAAACAATCTTATGCATGTATTCTAATCTGACTGACATTAAATATGAAAACTATCCATTGATGCGCTTTTTTAAAATCACGGTTCCGAACGTTGTCGGATATCTTAAGAATCGCCATTTACGTATAAAAAATAAAGTATGAATTGTAAAAATAAAATTGGGGAATAATTGTTTCTTTAAATATTATTCTATTGAAAACTTTTTTCCAAAGAAGACGTGACTTATGCAAATCAAGGCTTATATTTAAGCATTAATTTTCAGCTTCGAAGGAGAGAGAGGCTAGAAGCTAAAGGATAGCAGTTAGTGATTAACATTAAGCTTGTAGAGTGATTCGTAGATTGTTTGTTTAATATTTAATATTGAAGATTTGGCCAGTTAGCTGTTTAAATTGGAATAGTGTCGGTTTAAGTAGATTAACTTAGAACGTAATTTCAGATACTTAGAAGGTGTATTGCTAGAACGTTCCTGAAGTAAGTGATTCGATTTATAATTAAAATATTTAATTATTTCATCTGCCATGCTTTTGCTCCTATATTTATCTAAAGGTGCATATCCTAACTTGGGTTGTTCAGATTTGTTAGGTTGTTGAGACTTGTTAATAAATTGTGTTTGTTTTGACTATGGCTAATCTTCCTTCTAATCCTCGTACACTGATGGATGGGACAGCTCATCCATTACAACGTATACGAAGAAATTGTGTAATTGTGATGTTTAGAATTACGCGCATGAGAATAAATTGCATTCGCATAATTAGACTAAGTGCAGCATAAAAGTAGATTGAAAACTTAAAAATAATATAAAAATGTGTTTTTCCTTTTTTTTTTTTTTTTTTTTTTTTGAACAGGCGTAAGTCATTCGACTGCGTGAACTTAGACGGTAACTCATTTATTTTATATCGCGTGTTGTAAAGTAATGACAGAAAGAGAATGAAATCCAGTACGTCGAGACAATGTCTACATTTGTTATAAAGTGAAGTCAAGCTAACCGAAAATTAGCAACAATTATTTTCGTTATTTTAAAGGCACCTTTCAAATAAGGGTTATAATTCGGTTGAGAGTAACATGGGTAACATTAAGAATATTTTTTGTGATATTTCTTGAAAAATAATGTATTGCTCTTAAATGACCGGAGTTTGTTTTGGTTATTCTTGTATATCAAATCTTTTACATTATCATTTGGTTTTGAAAAAAAAATGTCTGTAAAATCCATTCGGTGAAATGAAGGAATTATATTTCTTCTGAAAATTGCATATATAATTACTATTTGTCGCTATTAAATAACTGTTTCTGTAACTGTGAAATGACAAAATCAAAGAATTAGATTTCATTCGATCGCGAATTGCCTTGTAATTATCAGTATCTGTATTTAAATTTATCCCTTATATTTGTTAGCTGCCAAGAAACTATTTTAGCGACGAAGGAACACTTTTAAAATGCCTGCTTTCAACAGCAATGAACTTAATTTTCAAATATATTTTATAATAGTGAAATAAATTTCTCTAATTCATATTGGGTGAAAGTGAAACTCACAAAAACTATGCTATTTATTACCGATTAATAGATGTTTTATAGAAATTTTTATGTAATTCAGGTATTCGAGAAAAAAATTAAGTAAAATTGAATTAGTAAGAATTTTGTGGCAGAGTTGAAAGGATGCTATATTTATCTGCAGGAGTATTTCTCGTCATTTGGCTGTTTTCATTGTAAAGGGTGTTTTTTTAGAGGTATAGAACTTTAAATTGCAATAAAACAACGATGTATTATTCGATTGACATGAATTTTTTTTATTCGAAAGATAATCTTGTGGCATTACATTTTAAATATGATTTCTGGCATAGGACTGCCACGGCTGCCTCGGATGTAGTCCAATCTGGCCGTCCAATTTTCGATAACTTTTTCCAACATTTGTGGCCGTATATCGGCAATAACACGGCGAATGTTGTCTTCCAAATGGTCAAGTGTTTGTGGCTTATCCGCATAGACCAATGACTTTACATAGCCCCACAGAAAATAGTCTAGCGGTGTTAAATCACAAGATCTTGGAGGCCAATTCACAGGTCCAAAACGTGAAATTAGGCGGTCACCAAACGTGTCTTTCAATAAATCGATTGTGGCACGAGCTGTATGACATGTTGCGCCGTCTTGTTGGAACCACAGCTCCTGGACATCATGATTGTTCAATTCAGGAATGAAAAAGTTAGTAATCATGGCTCTATACCGATCACCATTGACTGTAACGTTGTGGCCTTCATCGTTTTTGAAGAAGGTTTCCACCAGCCCATAAAGCGCACCCAACAGTCAGTTTTTCTGGAGTAACGGTGTTTCGACATACACTTGTGGATTAGCTTCACTCCAAATGCGGCAATTTTGTTTGTTGACGTAGCCATTCAACCAGAAGTGCGCTTCATCGCTAAACAAAATTCGCTTATGAAAATCTGGAACAACGGCAATCTCGTTTTGGGCCCATTCGACGAATCTACGCCTTGCTTGATGATCGTTTTGACCAAACCAAACTGAGAATAAATCACTTGACAGCTGTTAAATCGGTCGCCATGTTGGAAAGTAATGCCAACTTCTATACCTGGAAAAAAACACTCTATATATTTTGGGAACAAACAATTTCGAAATTTTTTTATAAGACAGTGAACATTGAGGAAATTATTTGTTGAGGTCTCCAACATAGAGTAACCTTACAGCGGAAATACAATGTTAGTTCAGTACAGAGTTACCCAAACTTTTTTGTCTCATAGACCCCTTGCTGTGTATACCAGTTAGAGGTAGACCCCAGCTTACTTAATTTTGAATTTTGGCTAATTCCTCAACTTAAATATGTTTTTGGTAGCTGGTATAGAACTACTTACTTTAAAAGATTTAAATTTTTAGCTGTAGTGAAGTGTGGAGTGAAAAACTAGAAAACGAACACATCTTAATTTGAAACATGTGTTAATTAAATTAAAATTTAGTAACTTTTATAAAATAACTGATCAACAAATAAATGGTTTTAATGGGAGGGATGAATCAGATGCTTTTTAATAAATATTCAACAGAGGGCATCAATTTTGTTGGGCTGAATCCTACAACTCCTCAGTTAGTGTGTAGCGTCCAGTTGTTTTTTTTTTTTTTTTTTTCTTTTGTTATGAAAATTGGCAACCATGCTGAAATTTCTTTCCACAAGGAAAAGTAATTAAAAACTTTCTCACGATATTTCATAATTCATCATAGATAGATATGTTTATATTATAATGAAATATTACGTAGAGGTTAATAAGCAACAGCCCCTGTGTGTGTAGAATATTTATTCCATATTCATTGGAAGTTACGAACTGATTATATGAGAGCCACAATCGTACACCCCCATTTACACCTCACGAGCCCCCAATTTTTTTCCTGCTGACGTAGACCCCTGGGGGTCTATATAGACCATTTTGGGAATCACTGGTCTAGTATCATGTATCATTAAAGTAAAAAATATTAATTCAATCGTTTGATACACGAAATATATATTATTTTACATTTTATTAAAATTAGAATTCCTTTTTCAAAATTTTATCGCAAAAGTTTGAAATTCATCCCTCAGGTGGCTAAAATTTTTAGTTACAAACTTTTTTCGCAACTCTTTTTTTTAGGATTAATCAATTGATTTTGTTTTCCAGTCGGACATCTGCCACCAGAGTGTGTACGAGCTTGTTCATTCCGAAGACCGGGAGGAATTGCAGCGCCAAATCATGTGGAACTCGCAACTACCTTCCGATCGAAGCGCCCTCTCTTTGCAGGAAGCGCTACTACCAGGTACGGCTCCATCGTTCTATGTTCTTTACAGCCAGTGATTTGTATTTATATCATTTTCTATCCGTTCCAACACTTGTTAATTATGAATTTGAAATTCACTAAAAATATCATTTAATCGTTTGTAAGCAGAATTAAATTGATAGAATGTGTTAATCTTTCTGAAAAATCAGTGGATTGAAAAAACTATAAAATGTATATAGTTCAAGTATAAACATTCAAAGATATTTTTAATTCCAATAAATGAAACAATAATTTTGCATATTAATAACACAATTAACATTTTTTAAGAGAAAATAATTACAAACATTACTCTTTTTAGTATAGATTAATTTTGTTTAACCTACCCACTCTAAGTACAACTATAATTCCAAATTTTTTTAATGTATAGAATCTCAATAGTATTGCCTATGATAAATAAAAGTTTACGATTTTTTAATATTTTTTTATAGTGAGACGTTAATATCACTCTCACTTAATATTATTTTACGCAATATCACAGATAATGAAAAGCAGAAATATGTATTGAAGCAAAATCAACATACCTATAAAAGAATTTCAATTTTCGTATTTCTTTATATTCTTGTACTAGGTCTGCAAAGATTAAATACCAATGTGTAGCCCCATTAGAGAAGAAGTATAAAATAAACTTTCTGGTGTCAGGTTTCTCAGAAAATTTTTCATCGGTGTATACCATCATTAAACAAGTGTTCATATGCTTTTACTTCGCAAAATGCGTCGTCTGAATCATTCTCTCCAAATCGTAAAATACACCATATTACACTATTTTTATTTATTTAGCCAAATTATCTCTGAATATCGTCACTTTAAAAATGATAAATGGATTGTTTATTATCAATAACCCTACTTAGAAACAACGCAAAAGCTAACAGCAAAACGGACTTGACAAGTTTATACCATGATCATCGCACTATAAGTCAGCACGAGAGCTATTTGCGACGAGCCTCGTAATTTTGAACCTCTGTCAAGTGACGAGGACGACATCTGAATTGGCATCCTTCTTTCTAATGGGAGAACTTTGTGCCTCGACAGATTTAACGTATGTCAGCCCCTCTATACGGTAGGTCTTCAGTGACTGAGTGAATATTAACATCGCACTGATCAGCTACACGAGGACTTTTGGCGACGGACCACGTAATTTTGAACCATGGTCAAGTGACGTGGATGACACCTGAGCTGGCATCCCCTCTCCTAACTACCACATCACACCAAAGGTCTTCAGTGACACCAGAACTCGAACTCACCCCCAGTTCTTGACCATAACGACTAGGCCACAACGTCCATATCATAAAAAAACATAGAAATACATCTAAATTTTAATAAAATTTAAACTTATGGATTTTGAAATAAAGAAAAACTCACAGTATTCATTTTACATTGCTTAATTCAAAATAAATCGATCAGAGAAAAGTTTTAAAACAAAAATAATTTTTATCATTTTTAATGTTGATAAATATTTACAGAAGTCGAAGGTCTTTTATGGCCAAATTTTTAAAGGTGAACAACTTTTCCAAAAATTAACGAGAAAAAATTGTATTTTTCCTCTAGAAAATAAAAATACCAAATAGTGTTACGTCAGCAGTAGCTATTTCAAAAATACAGCTACTGTCAGCCTATATTTGTAGATATGGGCTACCAGTTGACGGACACTATTTTCAAAGGTGTGGGAACCGACCATTTGTGGTGAGAATCAAAGAATTCGTAAATAAATAAAATAATAAGAAAAGAAATATAGACCTTCTTTTGCTCTCGGAAAATGATAGAAAAAAAAAGTATGGGTATATACCAACTAGAATACCCCTTCCGTTTTTCTTATCCTCTTTTTTTCCCCTTTAAGGGACTATCTCCTCAATACATTTCGAACCAAAATAAATAAAGCAATCCGGGTTTTTGACAAAAAAGTCTGCTATTGAACACGTTCAATTGTAATGGATATTTGATGTTATACAAAGATTGTATTACAGAATGATAAAAATAACTAAACACATTTAAAAAATACAAAAAAAAATGATGATTCTCGCCTATATATAAAAATATTTGGCCTTAATTCTCTTTACAATTTACTATAAACTGGTACCAACAATTTCTTTTTCAAGATAAATAATTAGTTTGAGAATTATAAAGCACAAAAAAATGGTGGCTTGACAATAGCTTTCAAAATCTGTACAATTTTTGATCCTATTGGCAGTTTTTAATTTATTAGAAAGTAAATTAATGTAATAAATTCCTATTGCCGATTACAAAACGTATTTAATTTTCTTACACGAATTTAATTTTAACCCTTCCAAAGTTCTCACTTTAGTTTAACTTTAAAAGCATCTTTTCACGCGCATTCAATTCTACCAGCAATATTCTAATTAATCTAATTTTATTTTCCGTTTTTATTATTGCTGAAAAAGTTTGCATAAAACTGTTTCACGATTATATGAAGCCACTGGATTAATAGCTTTATTTTCATTAACATTTCACAAGTACCCACTCTTCGTATGGGTTAAATTTTAAAAAGAAAAAATATTTACATAGGGTAAAACCCGGTGCAAGACAGTATTTCCAAAAAGTTTAAATATTTTTTTTAATAAGTGTTGCTAATATTATAAATAATTTTAAGCGAACTGCAATTTGGCTACGCAGTGACGAATGATTTAACAAAAATATATATTTGTATCTAAAAGAGAAAATTAACATGCTCAAAAGGTAAATTAAAATGAATGAATAAAAATATGAATTATAAAATTTTTACAGAAAACACTAAGTCTGCATTAAACACTATTTATTCTCTGCACTCTGAGAGAAAAAAAAAATTATTGAATTTAATGTGTAGAGTCATGTAATTTTACACTAAATACAGAAATTTTAGATCCATTTATTAATATAGAGGTCTACACATTTCATATGAAAATTTCTTTTACTTTCAAATATAACATGACTATATGAATTCAAATATGAGAGTATTCTTGTAATTCAAATAAAAAGTGGATTCACAATATTCATGAAACTTCGTGAATTCTAGTAACTAAGTTACACTAAATTCTGTTTTCGATTTTCTTTTGATCATTAAATTCTAGGGTTAGGTCTTCGGGCAATAATTTCAGAAAAATTGGATAGAGTAAAAAACCATATGTATCTGTCTGGGAGTTGTTGTAATGATCTAACATTTATCTCAATTTCGACATAAAGGCTGTTTTCGGTTAATGTTAAAGAATAGGACCCGAATTCGGAACATTTTTTCAGATATAAAAAAAATGAAAAATTAATATGATATTCTGGCTTCACTGTCCTTTAGAGAGCAGCATTTTTTATCATACTTCCCAAATCGAGTTGATTCATTTTTTCTGGTATAAAATGTATTTCGCATTTTTTATCCTAAACCGTAATGTTAAATGGGCTTTGCCTTCATGTATTAAAACAAAAAAGGAAGTATTCACGGAATATTTTGGAATTTTTAAGAACACTATCTTGTTAAAACAGAGGTACGAGTTATAATATTGCAAATTTCCATGGAAATTGGGTCACTTTTCTGTCTGAAAACGTACTTCGCGTTTAATTAGAGCTTTCGTATTTTTACCGAAAACAGCCTTAATGCAGTTGTGTTTGAAGAATACTTAACACTTTCTAGATTCAATGATCTGTTCATGTGCGCATTTAGTTTTGTCTTTCCGACCGTATCTGTTGGTTAAAATTTCGATGTACAGTGGCCCACAAAAGTGTTCGTACACTTGCAATTTTCTAAAAAAAATGTTTTCTTCTAATACAAATTAATGTATAGGAATTGTAATTTTTTTTATATTATATGCAACTTGTTCTTATTGAGGTAACAACCAGTTTTTAAAACATTGTATAACTATTACTTTGAAAAATTAATGATAAAAAAAACTACTAAAAAATTACGCCACAAAAGAGAGAGAGAGAGAGTCTCTTCGTACACTTAAAAAAATCTCAACATAACTTTAAATATTGTATTTTTTCATATTTTAGAAGGATATCTTTTAGCGCGTCCACAACAACTTTTAAACGTCTTGGTGTAAATTTTATCAGTTTTTTGTAATTTCTGCAACGATGTTCCTCCATTATTCTGTGATCATTGTTTTTTCTTCATATTTTGCTTCTATGTGTGTGCGTCTCGTTTTCTTACTTCAAATTCTCACCAAATATGCTTTACTGTGCTAAAATCGAGTTTTTTTTTATGTAGGTGTTTTCAGAATTTAGGGACAGTTTTAGAGACACCAGAAGGGTACGTTGATAGTAGTGCACTTGGGGTCATTATCTTGTTACGAAATGAAGCCGTCGAACCAAATTTTGTGCGGATAATTTCAAATTGTTCTTTAAGATTTTTGAACAAAGTTCAGGATTCCCAATACCATAAAAAAATACCAAATTACCTTATCCTGAAGTTGTTAATTTACACCCTCACACAAGAACACCTCCTCCTCCATTCCAGCTAATTCTTAAGAATTCCTCTTTTTTTTTCTTCTCCAAACTGTTATACGGCCGTTTAAACCAAAAATGTTGAATTTGCTATCATCCCAACTAATTTGTTGTCAATGTTGCATTTTTTTGAAACTTAATTCTAAGAATTTAGTTGGAACCATGAAGCAGGGATGTGAAGGTGTTCTTGCGTTGGGGTGTAAATCGGCTTCGAGATTAGGGAGGAAAACAAAAAAACATAAAATCAATGAAGTTACAAAGCAATATGAATGAAGCTTTACTTGAAACAAAATGAAAAATAACAAGTACCATAATCATAGCTGTTGTCCCACGCAATGATTTTAAATAACTAAACTTATCAACAGAATTAAATGATTGTTATGTATCGCTGAATCAAATTTATTGCAAAATTCGAACCAATTTTCACTGAATCATCGAAATATGAATCTATTTTTGATTTCGACAACTTAACCTCTGTATAAGTGATTTAATATTGGGATCGAATGAAAGTTCAGAATTCTCTCTCGATCCTATAATAAATTTATAGTTTCGGCCTTTTTAAGTTTATATCTTTTTATTTGCTTCGATAACCTAGATTTACACGAGAGTAGTTTTTTGAATTTTTTGCCATATTCTGGCAATTTATATCAAATTCTATTTCTTCCAACTGAATCTAATGTAAATAAGTAATGCTTCCATCAAGAAGCTCTTTTGAATTTTATCAATAGTCTGACCCATTAAGATTTCAAAATCAGTTATTTGACTGTCATTATCATTTAAAGTGTTTTCAATTTTGGAACAAAATTGCGTGCATAATCTCAAATTCAGGTATGTTTGCAAAATAAGAAAATGTTTCTACTCACAGTTTTGTAGATTCCACAACATTCTTTTCATAGGATAATCTAAAATCACTTTATAAATAACCGATCTAAAGTTGAAGTTCCCGGGCTTCCGTCACCAAAATTCCATTGGTATAGTCAAATCAAAACAGTAGGAGAGCAGTTCATAATTTTCCCTTTTATTTCATTACAGGAGTTAAATTGTAACAACTGATGACTTATTTACACTAAGTACAAAATGACATCAATATTCTCAATATATATCTTATTCGATTAAAATACAATTAAGTGGATCAAAGTACTTATTCTAAATTTCCACGCAACAAGTTCAGAACACGAAGACGTTCGTCGAAATCAAAACACTGTGTTCAGTTCAGTTCAGTTCAGTGCAAGCACTGAAAAAGTGGAGACCTGGCTAACGCCTTATGCAAAACACTGTGTTTTTGAGCCGCTTGCCAGTCAGCGCAGTTTACAGTTAGAAACAACATCGAACAATAAAAGAGTTATATTTAATACTGAAAAACACAATAATGAAGTATTTTTAAATGTATAACTAAAAAAGGCATTGAATCCAACTACAAAGGAAAAAAAACTTAGTAATGTTGAATATTTTACAACTACAATTAAAAAATGATTTTATCTCAAATTAAGTGATACTATAATTATTCCATAAATGTGATCAATTTTTAGATTTGGTTCAAGGCTTTTAAAGTTTATTTTCTCTATATTCTTGAAAATAGAACGAATCAAATACTCACGAGGCCAAATTAATAAATCCAAACGATAATATAAAACATAAATTCGCGTTAATATGAAACAAAAATTAGCTTTGCCATATGCAGAATATAAATACTTTTTTGCCTTTTTTATTTTATTCAATTTTTTCAAAGAATTGATGCATAATTGGTTTTCTTCCTAACAACAATTTTTTTCAATTTGCCTGTTGTATAACAAAGCAGAACTTTTAAATTAAAATAAGCTACTGAAATTTCTGAAAGCCCACATGATAAGCTGCACTTCGAAAAGACAATTTTAAGGCCGTCGTAGAATTTAATTAAGGTTGTTTAATTATTACAGGTGTATTCAATTATCACATTATATAATTTAAATTTGGAAATTTTTAAAAAAACTTTGAATCATCATCCCATTTATACCAATACCAAACTGCTTAAAATGGGTTTTTCAATTACAAACCAATCGCAAAAGAGGAGGACCACATTCCTGAATAAATACCCAACTCTCTTTACTTATTTTCCCAAATCATATACTAGTCACGGTATTAGAATGGACATGGTCGCTAGATCATAGTTGGCGTAGTTTCTATCAAGTCGTGAGCTCGAGAGTCCAAATGCTACAAAAGATCCGTTATATCTGTTGGCACGCAAAGTCCTCGCGTTGGTGTGATGTTGAAGTCTGGAGAGTGGACTACCAGGAAGGGTGTCTTGCTCTTGCTAATTAGATACGGTTTAAAATTTCAATGCCCATCGTCAATAGTCCTACTGTAACTTCGAAAGCGGATAGTAATAAGCAATCAATCACAACCATGTAGTAGAAAATGTTATGACTATATATATATATATATATATATATATATATATATATATATATATATATATATATATATATATATATATATATATAAGTTCGAAAAAATCTATAAAGAACACACACAAAGGTTTTTACTTTAAATCTTATAAAATATTTTATCAAAGTAGAATATTACTATTATTACTTTATAAATCTACATGTATATGATATTATCCTCAGGCTGTGTGTGTGTTTTAATGTTCCTTTAAGGCTATTATCGAATAATGTTAAAGCAAATGTTTTCAGGGGCAAAAAAAAGCCTACACTATTAATATTATGCTATAACTTTTCTTTCCAAATCAAAACAGCACATGATAGAACACTATCAATTTTAAATGGATCAACTCAAATTTTATTACAGCAAAATGTGTTTTAGGATTCGTCTTCTATGCTACAAAGGAAAATGGGTTTTTAACATCACATATTAAAGGGAAGAACAACAACCTACCGTATTTATTCGAATCTTAGCCACACCTCAAATTTCCAACACGTTTTTATGAAAAAATAAAAAAAAAAGGTTATGAAATGGTTTATCGGGGTATCAGATATTTATGAATTTAAAATAGAACTATTTAGAAGTGAGAATAATTAATTTACAAAATTTTCAGAAACATACATGAAGGTATAACTGCATCAACCGACAGAGTATCATGTTCAATTTCCTCCCTCCGACAATTTTTTTCTTTCTTTGATTCAAAGTAACACAGGAAGAAAAGAGCGGTTTAGATACGAATAAATTCGGTATTTAACCCTTCTTAAGTACATAAGTTGCCAATGGTCTACATTCCAGTTTCAATTAATTTTATTTAAAAAAAAACTGAGTGTGTGCGTTTCTGAACACACGTTGATAACAATTGACAATAAATCATGTGTGAAAGAAAAAAGACATTAATTTTTGCGCGTAAGTTATATTTTTGTTTCGACATTTGACTCTACAGGATGATAAAATTCAGTGTGTTACAAACAGTGATTTCTCTAATTGAAAAAAAAAATTACTTCTCATCTATTGTTAGGCAAACTATCCATGTTTTTTGATGTTTCATTTGAATATTTTATTTGATATTTGCCAGACTTTTGGAAAATACTGTCTCAATATTATTACTTGGATTTCTCTTATTTTTATTTTTACGTAATGTATCCTATAACATTCCTATAAAAAAGATTTCTTACAAACCCAGAACAAAAAATTAATGCATTTAAGAGTTAAGAGGAATTTTTCTATATTTGTGAAAAGTGTATAACATGACAAACAAATATTCGTATTTAAGCGTTGTAAATTTATAAGAAAATAGGGATAGTTTTCTCTCAGTTTTCAATAAAAAAATAATAAGATCATAGTTTGGGTTGATGAGGAAATTTAAAGCTGTTTTTCCCCAAGTTCGCTAGATGTAGCATTTCATAAATCATTTTAACAACTGCGCCCTTCGAGTGACAACACAAATCCGAACCTTCATGGCATTCGGGGCTACAGGAATCACCAATGCAAATTCCGGCGTTCTCATGCAGACTGCGTATTTCGCAAGCAATGTTACGAAAGTCCCCTCCTCCCCCTTATGTTCTTCCCAGGGGATACAGATCACAATCAACCCTCGTCTATCTTTCCTATCGATCCCCGGATTTTGCCTCCACCCACCCCAGGAAACAGGCGCTGGGAACGGTTCCTCTGTTTGCTTGTTTCCGATGCATGAAGGCCGATATATCGACGTGCACCCCTACAGAAAACGACGTGATTAAGAGAGCATCGACATAGAAGTAACAAGAAAAGAACAGACACACAACAACAACAATAACAAAAAGAGAGAGCAGGGGGAGGGATGCCAGATATGAAATGAAATGAAGTTTGGGGAGGCAAGGGTACGATTTCAATCAGTGGGCAGACCCAAAAATATAAAGTTTTTATCTTGAGATATCTTCTTTACCTCTGTTTTTAGGGGAGGAGAAATATAGTTTTTACCTAGTAAAAATTCTGGGTAAAGCTTATCGATATAGTATTGGATTGTTATTTGCCCCAACTGTTTGTGTCTCAGACGCAGTATAGGTAGAGTGTATAATAAATGTATTTTGTGTAACCTTGTAATTCTCTTTCAACAACATTGCTGGAAAGTTTGATGGTAAAAGCAGAAGAAAATTTGACTAAAACTGTACTGCCTCATAATTTATAATAAAGAATTAAAATTTTTGAAAAAAAAGGTTTGATTCAGAAAGAAAAGTCCATATTGACATTATTTCTTATTCAGAGAGTAATAAACACCGGCGTAGCTAGTTCTGAGTTGGCCCCGCATCAAAACTCCTTCGGAGCCCTTTTTTTAGAAACCAAAGTGGTACTGTAATTATACATGTTGAGATGCCTCAGTGGCGTAACGGAGAATATTAGACCACCCTGTGAAGTCGGGTCTGAGTCCCAAGCTGAACTTGGCGTCAGTCTGACTTCGGGTCCCCTAGAATCCTGGGCCTCCCGCAATACGAGCGTTCCGAGGATATACGTTATGCCACTGGGGCCCCGTATCACTGCTGATATGATTGTAGCTATGACCCTGGTAACAAATAACTTCAAACTTTACATTTCAAAATTATTGCACAAAAGCGGAGCATATTCTTGATCTTCTTATAATGGACCTTTACAGTCAACAACATTTTGGATCTTGTGAACAAAATTAGCAATAACCCTAATTTGAAGTTAAATGTTTCGAAATAACAAAATCTTCCATAACTTTTGTAAAGATAGTAATAAAGCAATTGCTTCATTACAAGCATGAGATTACGCAGCCATAATGATGCAAATTACACACAACACAAAACTTGTGTTTGAAATAAGGGAAACTACCAGGAAAATCTTAAGGCCTTAGACCTCTATGCAAAATTAAGCCCCCATCTACGACCCGTATAAGTAGATGGTACACAACATATGTTGTTAAATACTCGTAAAAGTGGTAACCCTTTGCCTACAAATGTATGTGATACAATCATTTTAATCTAATTATAAATGCACCAAATCGACTGCCATCCTTCCATTAAATGAATAATGATGGTGTATGGTGGTAGGCCTAGGACTAGACACAGACGATGAACATGGTATAATAATGCAGTCTTGTCACTGTTGCCAATTGACATATAGTGCGAAATTTCTAGTTTTTCGGAGAATATATCTGAGAATAAGGTTTGACGATTAAAATTATTCGGATCTTCATCTTCTCGTACAGACCTAGTTGAGAACAAAACAAAGCCCTGGGTCAGGACCCAGTTTGTCCTTGAATTAAAATGTTCCGGGAAACTACTGAATATATTAAATCTAATGAAACTTTTAAACTTTTCGAGAGGCATTGCGTCAAAATTTCTAGGGGAAAAACAACAGGTATCGTTTTCGTCATCTGACAATACAGGGTGATTCATAAAGAAGAATACATTTTCCAGATGCTATAAAACAGTGACAATCAAAGACAAGCACCACCTCAAGGAGCCTTAAGGTAGATATACTCTTAAAGTTCTTGTCCTACCCTTGACGTAAGTGACGTAGGCAATAGCATGCGTGAAAAGTGACTAGTTAGTCAAAATGGTGTGTTAGCAATGGAAAATGCTTTTAGTGTTCTTTAATTTCGCAAAATGTCACGGGGGACACTTTTTGGATATGTTAACTCTTTGGTTGAAGCTGCAGTTACGGGACAACATTGACAACTTCATTCCCCAAATGGATGGGGCACCACCATACTGGTTGGCCAACGTGTGAGATTTCCTCGATGAACATTTTCCTCACCAATAAATTGGACGAGTCAAGGTCTACAACATGCCACTTACTCAATGGCCACCCAGAAGTCCTAACTTAATACTTTGAGATTTGTTCCCATAGGGCTACTTAAAGGACGAGGCATTTATTCTTTTTCTTCTTGTTCTTCAAGCAGAGTTGAAACAACGTATCACAACCGCTATCAATGGACTTGATTCAGATACCTTAACGCGCGTTTAAATTACTGATTCATTGTGTGTAGTATGACTAAGAGTTCACACATATGTGGGAACCCCCCTGGGTTCCACCTTGGATACCAAGATTAATTTGAGGCAAAGAATGATCAGAAGCCATTTGTATAAAAATAACTTATATTTATTCACTTGACTTATATTTATTCACTTGATTCAAATATTAGAAACTAATGACATATAATATCTATATGTCTACGTCAAACAGAAGAGATTTACCTTTAATATTAAATTAAATTACGAAATATGAAATTAATCAATAACTACGCGTGAGATCAATAAGGTCTACCGAAGTAGGAGGTCCGAGAAATGCACGCAACTCGAATTATTAGCTTTCATTAACTTAAACTAATTTTATTAAACTAACGCTTGCTTTAAGTGGTATTAAACTATAGTATATCTCTTGGTAGTACTTTTATATCTTCACAGGTATATTTACCTCCTAAGATTCCTTCGTTGAGAACTAGCAGCAATGTTTCACTACCGTAATCCAATTGAATCCTCTAAACGTTGACTCTACTGCTGCTGGCCCAATAGCCTTCATTTCCGCTAACTTACAACGCTCTGCTTAAAAATACCCTATCTACTTTACAAATACCGTTCTCCTCTTAGAGTTGATTGGAAATATACGCGAATTTATAATCCCCAAAAGACGCCTAAGAATATTAGTTCCGTACAGATTCGTCACACATAGAACACCTGTGATTGTCTCTAACAAAGCTTTAAATAATCTCATACAATTATGTTGCAAATAACATATAATATCATAAATTGTTCCTGATTTATAAGTGTATTGAAACAGTATACTTCTTTATGAATAATCATGTATATCAAAGCTACGAAACTATGATCAGTAAACCACTCAGCAGCTTCAGATAATGAGAGTAGTGCAATAAATATTTCATTCTTTCAATGATGAACTATGTGTGTATAAATATTCTAAATTTTTCTTTCAGAAAATAGTCATCTGCTGGAAAGGAATTTCACAGTTCGCTTTCGGTGTCTATTGGACAACACATCTGGTTTCCTGGTAAGTCAGTTTTCCATTTCGTACACTTCTTTGCTAAAATGAAAGAATATGACAATTAAATTCGGGAACTGAAGGGATTTACTATCAGTTTTCTTACACGTTGAGTCGCTTTTCCCCGGTCATCAGCACGTACTGCAAGCCTTATTCTAAAAATCCAGAGAAAACTCGCTCGTCAACTAGGGCTTGGGGTAATTTTTCAGACCTCAGCATTTTCCTATAATTAGATACGTTTCCTTTTAAGCCTTTTTTATGGTATCAAAAATTTCTTTCATTACAAAATTAATGATTTATAGGACAGAAATCTAGAAAAGGAAGGTCTAAAGTATTAAATACCAGAACTTCCCTATTTACAATAAAAATATGCATAAAAAAGGTAGTACATGTGATGAAAAATTTAAACAATCCTCCTGAAAAAGCCCGCTTGAAATAATAATATCTTATGATGACGTAGTATTTTTTTAAAAAAAATATCTTGTCAACTTTTCAAGATGCCTTTATAATCTTTGCCCTGTATTTATGGATAATGCTCAGCGTTTTGGTCATGTTTACTCTAAAAACCCCAATCAATTTTATAAAAATTAATCCCTTACGTTATCATACAGCAGTGGTCTGCAAATTGTGTTCCATGGAATTCCTTGGTTCTATTAAATATACCCAGGAGCTCCACGAGTTACAATAAAAAATCAGAAAGAAAATTATAAATGTGTATACAAAAGTATTCAAGTTCTCTATGAAGTTTGTGTAACCCCAAGTACCTAAAATTAATCTCAGTCCTTAAAATTGAAAATTATATTTATGCAAAATATATAACTTTATATTTTGTAATACTATTTAATAACATAAATATAATAAAATAATTTTATAATATATATATATATATATATATTATAATATAATAAAAGAGTATTAAAATAGGCTTTTTTGTACATACTACTACTAGACAGAGTAGACAGTAGTAGTCTAGTACTACTACTAGACTTCTATTGTTTTCAATCCCGGGTTCCACGAAATAGTTTTCTATTCGTTAGAACAATGTTTTTGCAAAACAAAATGGTTTTTTAATGGAAAATGCACCATATTTTCATTTGTGGGGAAAAACCCCACCTATAATGAAAGAGAGGGACTGACTTATCGACATATCAAAAGATTTGATGTTAAAATTTAAATTTAAGCAACAGCTCGTAAATATTAGGTTCCAAATTCATGTGTAAAATACACAGCTATAAACGTTTTAATGCATTCCTAATGTATTTAAGTGAAAAATATTTCTCTACGTGAGTGTCTCTACAAGGGCAAAATATAAAAAATTAAACAATAGACCTAGATTTCCGTCAGTTTGTGTAAAAAAAATGCAGGCACGTATCCCAGTTGCTAAATACAGTACTTGTTTAATTGACATTACATATAAAAAATACCTATAGCATGTTGATCAACTTTAAATATTATTTTAAGGCACATTTTTCTAAGTGTGCATACATGGGTGGGTGGGGAATAGGGTTCTCCAAAAACACCTTTTAGTTGTAAGGGTTCCGTGAGTCGAAAAAGTTTGACGGCCACTACCCTATTGTAAAGGGTGTTTTTTTAGAGGTATAGAACTTTAAATTGCAATAAAACAACGATGTATTATTCGATTGACATGAATTTTTTTTATTCGAAAGATAATCTTGTGGCATTACATTTTAAATATGATTTCTGGCATAGGACTGCCACGGCTGGCTCGGATATAGTCCAATCTGGACGTCCAGTTTTCGACGACTTTTTCCAACATTTGTGGCCGTATATCGGCAATAACACGGGGAATGTTGTCTTCCAAATGGTCAAGCGTTTGTGGCTTATCCGCATAGACCAATGACTTTACATAGCCCCACATAAAATTGTCTAGCGGTGTTAAATCACAAGATCTTGGTGGCCAATTCACAGGTCCAAAACGTGAAATTAGGCGGTCACCAAACGTGTCTTTCAATAAATCGATTGTGGCACGAGCTGTGTGACATGTTACACCGTCTTGTTGGAACCACAGCTCCTGGACATCATGATTGTTCAATTCAGGAATGAAAAAGTTAGTAATCATGGCTCTATACCGATCACCATTGACTGTAACGTTGTGGCCTTTATCGTTTTTGAAGAAGGTTTCCACCAGCCCATAAAGCGCACCCAACAGTCAGTTTTTCTGGAGTAACGGTGTTTCGACATACACTTGTGGATTAGCTTCACTCCAAATGCGGCAGTTTTGTTTGTTGACGTAGCCATTCAACCAGAAGTGCGCTTCATCGCTAAACAAAATTCGCTTATGAAAATTGGGAACAACGGCAATCTCGTTTTGGGCCCATTCGACGAATCTACGCCTTGCTTGATGATCGTTTTGATGAATTGCCAAACCAAACTGAGAGTAAATCACTTGACAGCTGTTAAATCGGTCACCATCTTGGAAAGTAATGCCGACTTAAACTTCTATACCTGGAAAAAAAAACACTCTTTATTACATACTCTTCTTTTTCCTAACCTCTACTACGGTTCGATTCCAATCTGTGTAAAATGTAAGCTCGTGGATATTTGATGCAAGATGATTCTTTTCTTAACAGAGACTGGACATACGAGGCAGAATCAAAATCCTACACGGCCAGAACCACAAGACGGAAGAACCTCCCTTGGCGTTGTTCGCCGTGTGCACTCCTTTCGGTCCCCCCTCCCTACTGGAGATGCCGCACAAGGACACCATGTTCAAAAGCAAACACAAACTCGATCTTTCTCTAGTCTCTCTCGACCAAAGGTATGTGATTATTTCTTGTCTTTCTATTCTACAATTGAAACTCTTAATTTACGTTCTAGAATTCATTAGAGTACTAGTATCAAGGTTATAATCGTATCCTTCAAATCTAAGCTTTCCTATTGTTGCATAGATCGGGGGGATTCGAGGATTTTATGCTATTAGTCTCAAAGAGCAAAACAGTTCTTTAAGAGCAATGAAAATTTACTGTGGAAAAACAATCCTTAAAAATACAGGATACAGCAGCTAAATTCTCAAAGTAAATCCCAGAATGCCTTCACGCCTTCTACAGCGCTCAAACATAACTTTTAGTGTCAAAAATACAAATGCGTAAATATTACGTCTCAAGCAATCACTCGATAGTCGATTCTTCAACGTGCAAAACAATACTGACTCAGTTTTAGCGAGAGACTCCTGTTTATAGGCTAAAAGGTTTTTCCCGAAAGATCGCCTTCGTCATAGATCGTGATGTTGATAGATTTCTCCAGTAATTTCCAGAAACGTTCATATGGTCGCCAAAAATTATGCCAACTAGGCTCTATCGCCAACATTCCCTTAAATTTCCATCGAATCATCATTATAATGTAAGGAACGGCTTTGCTAGCGAATATTACAATTTAAGCATAAAATAAATATAACAGGGAGTAATATATTAACTTGTATTATATATCTAGATATGAGTTATTTACACTATTGTATGTGTTCAATACACAAAATTCGTAACACTATTTATTTAAATGCCGTCAAAAATTGGAGGTAATAACTATCGATTATTGATATTAAGGCATTTTTTTTTATTTTTCTTCTGACACCAGGGCGAAGCAAGTGTTGGGTTATTCTGACTCTGAACTCGCTGATAAAGGTTGCTATGACCTAGTCCATTACGATGATCTAGCCTACGTCGCCAGTGCTCATCAAGAACGTAAGTAGAATCTTTATCCTGAACGATAAAATTTCTTTGAAAAATGAAATGTTACATCATCTGATAGTACAAGATGAAGTTCCAATTTTGTTTTTAAGTATAAAAGGGTATTTTAAGGAATACTTTAATTCATGCTGACGTATCAAGGATAGTATTAAAGGAAACTGGAACGTCAATTGTCTTCATTGTGTTTGGCAAATAAAGCTTAAAAAATTAAACTAAAAATTTATGGATGGCTTAAATTGTAGCAGTAATTCCGAGTTAATTTAAGGACACTTAATTAAGGTAGTGATTGTACATTGGTTGATTATTGGTTGTACAATAATGTTCGTTTGAAGTAACTTGTAGGCTTAAAATTACGAGTAGAAAACGCTATTAAAAATTCATCAATTTTAACATAAAATTATTTTTTTATATTTGAAAATACAATGTATTTCCTAGCGAATGTTTTCCCCCTTGTTTTCCTTACAGATTTCCTTTTTTTATGGGCAGGACATATAAAATAAATACCTATTAAATACAAAAAAAAATTGTGTAAAATTACTTTTTTAGCGGAACATAGTGTTTATGAATTCACTATTTGTTTTATGTGGTTTCTAAAGGATATTAAAAGATTAATTTTCACATAACGAACTTTTTTTCCGGATTTAGCTACTTTGTTAAACAGAAGTACGACTGTATTTCAAATTATATACGTCATCGGCATAATCAAAATATTTGGATGACAGGGATCATTATCCCTGTGTTATTTAAATGTCACTTATTGTTTTACTTTCTTTTTCGCAGTTCTGAAAACGGGTGCTTCCGGCCTGATCGCTTATCGTCTGGCCACCAAGTCAGGATCCTGGCAATGGTTACAAACCAGCGCAAGGCTTGTCTACAAAAACAGCAAACCCGACTTCATTCTTTCTACGCACAGACCTCTCATGTAAGTATATGCATCTTCCTTCCCTTGATCCATTTACAACAATATTTCCGTTATACATACGCAATGATTCCCTATTTCAGATTTCTTGAAAGGAATTTTCTTTAATCCCTTTGATTCTGATCCCTCCGGGACGTAACGTGATACTTAATTCTTTTTATTTACCCGTCTAACGGGAAATATAGTTTTAACTGAAACTTTTATTCTTTTAAAACTGCTGCGTCTACAAATTTTGTGGTGAGATGATGCGCGCGCGCAATATTACATCACCCAACCAATCAGCGTGCTAAAATTAGAAAATCATTAGAATAAAGAAAGTTCTTGAAGTTTCTGGAATAGGTGTATACAGGGTGGTTTAAAACTTGCTCATATTTCGTGGGGAGATAGAGAATACATCAGGAAAGCGATTTCGTAAGGAAAGGATGTCCGCAAACGTCACCTACATGAACAAAATGGACAAGTAAAGTGAACACAATACAGTACAGATAAGTTGTAACAAATACGAATTTTATTCCAACAAGGTAAAGTACAGGTTCATAGTAGGTGCTCAAAATTGCTTCCATTTACATGAACTCAGGATTCACAGTGTCGTTGCTATGACCACAGGACATTTTCAAAATTGCATGGTAAGTCACCGACAATTCCTACTGCGGCCACTATTCGTTTAACAAGTTCCATTTCTCTGTCGACGGCTTTTCGTACGCTGGTCTTTTAGGGACCCCCAGAAAAAGAAATCCAAAGGTGATAAATCCGGTGACCTGGGTGGATGGACTGTAGGACTTGTTCTTCGACGTTTACAATCCAAGCCAGTCGTCTTCAGCCCGTATCGTGCATGTTTCTGGGCAGTGAACCACATTCACATAGATTGCGATGCATATGTGCAAATATTTGATACTGTGGTATTCTTTTATTGGGGTATCATTCTTCGTAAACATGCCTAGCTCGGTGGACGATTGCGCCAGCTGCCCCATTTGCAAGATGTATATCTGCTAGCTCTTGATGTGTAAAACGATTAATCTTATCACTAGTAAGAAAGCTCGTACAATAATGACAGTGGGAGAGGTCGGCTGAGCTGTACACTGATCGGGAACACACAGCGCAGTCTGCATACCCAAGGGTACATTTAAGGAAATGTGAAAATTTCCTATGTAAAATCGGCTATTCCTGATGTATTCCCTATCTCCCACGAAATTTGAAAGTTAAGGTTTGAATCACCCAGTATAAGCTGAGATCCTTTGGAGTAAAAATAAATGAACGCTTTTGTCCGTCGCAAGCTTTGCACCGGTGTTTTGTTGCTGCATTTATGTATAAGTGTGTGCGCTTGTTTGTACAATGTACCATCAAAAGTCATAGTAAATAAATTCATAGTTATAACCAACATATTAAGAATTAAATATCTCCGAGGTAAGTTTCAACAAATTTAAAGTGCTTTGAAGTAAAATGTATCACATAAATATTTAAAGAGCTTCATTAAAAAGTATGCAGGCTTCAAGCAACAGGTTTATTAACCTTAAGCTAGAAGTTAATAAAATATTAGAGAAAATTTATAAAATATGCTTAAATACCCCCTATAAATAATGTATACAACAAAATCGATTGTTTTAAAATAACTGTTGTTACTTTCTCACAATGATTTATTTTTTTAGATTTTTCCGTTTGTGTATTTCTGACTCATTAAAATTTTCTTCCTTTTATTTGTGTTTCTTTAATACTAACCTTTCTTCAATAAACAAAATTAAAAAAATCAATGTTTTTTTTTTAAATCTTCGTTTAACTAGGGAAGAAGAAGGGCGTGATCTCCTAGGCAAACGGACGATGGACTTCAAGGTCACGTATTTGGACGGCGGCCTCAATTCGACAACAGATCGCAGCGGCCTTCTTTCGGACAGCGACTTCGTTATGCGATGTCAAAGAACAAGGAGATATAAGTCTCAGATAAGAGACATCATCAACACCTGCAGAAAGCGGAAGAGCCCCGTCAACGGTCCAGTCACAGCCGCCACGATAGTCGGTGGTGCGGAAACGGCAACCACCTACATGGACGATGCGGTGGTGGCGGCTGGCTACAACAACGTCTACCCCTACGGAGCAACGGATACCATGAACGGCATCAGTGCACCGTACGCTTCTGCGGCTACCATGCCCCAGAACCTCTTTACAGCAGCCATAGACAATACACGGTTCATTTCGGCTGAGAACTTCCTCCACTACAGATCCCTAGGGACATATTACCCGGACTACGCTGTGACGCAATATCCATCGAATGGCTTCTTAGACGCCTCTGCGGCGAGGACTTGTTTCACCGCGGGTGCTTTTCAACCCGACCCCAACATAGCGACCAAAGAAGACAAACTGTACCAATGTCAGATAGAGGCGGCGAAGTTCGGAGATTCGTCTTCCTCGCCTCAGCAAATCAAGACGCCGACCACCTCGTCCTGCTGTGACACGACCTCGTACCTGTCCATGAACGGGGTGGACCCATTGAGGGGTTGTCTGGTCAATAACACCAACCCGGCAGTCCAGTCATCCCTCTTGCTAGACCACCACGATATCAAAGTGCGGGACCTGGGTTGCTCGGGCAACCTGACTTTTCCCCTTCCCTCCAACACTGACTGTATCAACTCGGGACTGGGCCCCAGCAAAGCAACGAAGAGTCCGCTCAATGGTGGCACGGCCAATAGTATTCTCATGGCCATACGAGACTTGCCGCACTGGCACAAGGACGAAAAATCGACACCGTTCGACAGTCGGCAGAGTGTGCTCATGTGGAACAACACTGGTATTCGGGACAGTCTTTCGGTGGAGTGCCCTGCCACTAACACTGTCACTCTGCCCACATATGACATAAAACTGCCTCGGTATTGCGATCCTCTGAGCGCAAGGGAAGCCGAAATTGGCAATGTTAATGGTTCTCCTTGTAAGTGGAGTGGACACGCAGCGGCCCCCAAGTCAGCCTCTCCCCATAACAGCACTAGCCCTGCCAGTGGGAAAGTGGCACCTCAAGTTACCTACAGTAGCACACCGTATACTCAAGACATGAGGCTAGAGGTACAGTACTAGATATTTCTTTTTAAATCAAAGCTGCTTACTGTAGTGTCTTATGTCATGTTTCATTTAAGGTATCCGACTACGTTCGGACCCGTTGTCAGGGCAACCCCCTCGGGTGCCCTTCTCCTTGATTATCAGCGTGAGCTAGAGGTGTAGGAATAAGTGAAGAACTAGAAGCTGCCATGGTCTTAATATGACTTCATTAAGATCTTAAACTTAAACAGCTAACAGATTAGATAATAATAATATATGTGAGAGAATCTACGGTGGCTAAACACACAATTTATATAATACCGAAATAACGTAACTCGGACCACTATCAATACTAACTCGCCTAAGCTCTATTCCTAGACTATCACAGATCCGAATATTAAATAGTTACTCCTACCTTTAATGTAGTCTGAAGTAGTGATCACAATAATCCTAGATGAAGTTACGTATTTACTGGAGTGCAATGGTATGCACCTTGACTTAAGGGCTCTCTATCACGTATAATTTCTGTTTGCTGTCACTTAACGTTTCCAAAACCTCTTCACGCTTGAACCACGGATTATCTTTACATTCCTCAAATTGCCACCTCGCTTGCTCTAACTTCTGATATTTGAAAGCTTCCTATTTTGCATCTTTGCTTCACGCTTCACTTCTTGGATTTCGTTGGAAAAGAGTTGCCATTAATTCTTGCCCCAAAGAACCCAAAGGACATGTTAATGAAAAGACGCGTGAGCCCGTCCCACCGTGATTTTGCAAAAGCTTATAAATGAATAATATTTATGATATTTAGAGTCACTTAGATTAGAAAACTTACATAAAACTGTTTTAAGAATATTATTACAATAAAAAATTATTTAAGTACAATATTTTGACAAAAAATGAATATAGAATGACCAATTTTCACAAAACACATTCTCCTTTTATAAAAAAATGCTTCTATTATAATAATATTTTCCCGTATATATGTCAGACCTCTATACAGAGGTTGAACTAGAATTTTTGAAACATATAACTTAGAAGTGGATTTATTCATATTTTACTACAACAGAGTGGAGAAATCTTAAGAATAAAGAAACGCCTATAATTATTTCAATTGGTGGTAACTCTGAAATTAATGTGCAATTTTCAAAAATCCTATTTCAGCCTCTCTGGAGAAATCTTCACTCTATGTAAGAAAAATAAGCATATTATAGAAGCATTTTTTATAAAAGGAGAACGTTTTGAAAAAAGGTTATTGTAAGTGAAATTTTTGCCAAAATATTGTTTTTAAATAAATTTTTTTTGTCATAATGTCCTTAAAGCAATTTTATACATGTATCCTAATCCAAGAGACACTAAATATCATGAAAATTATCCATTTAGGCGCTTTTTTAAAATCTCGGTTCTGAACGTATCACCTTAATAGTCTTTTCAATTAAAGGAAAATTTATACTAAATTTTTTTCCACAACGATGCATATAAGTGTAACAGAAATCATTTCTTTGATTAAACATAAAAGTAACAGCACGTATAATTATTTTCTTTCTACAGAATATTTTTTATTTAAATATAATAGTCACCATGAATCTAGTAAAAAACTCTCAATGATAGCCGTTATTTAACCCTCGGACCGGAACATCCGGATGATTTGCTTTGATATCTGTAGATAATGCTGTGGTGTGATTTTTGGGGTTGGCTGCCTGCACATCTTCAGTTGGACTCACTCTACCCAGTGAGATCACGAGGTGGTACTTGGCGATTTTTTTTCAACTCACGATATGTGCGATTTTTCTTATCTATCACCGTCTATCAGTATCGATATTCCTATAGTTTCTTCGTTTTTTGTATTACTATTTTTAATTATTTGTACATGAATATAAATAATTTCTAATAAGTTTTTTTAAAAAATAATGGTCACAATTCGTGTGATAAAAATATATTAATATAGTGCTTCATAAAGACTTAAAAATTAAAAATTCT
The DNA here is from genome assembly GCA_019973935.1 of Trichonephila clavipes. Classification (NCBI taxonomy): domain Eukaryota; kingdom Metazoa; phylum Arthropoda; class Arachnida; order Araneae; family Nephilidae; genus Trichonephila; species Trichonephila clavipes. The sequence continues at coordinate 41,413 of BMAU01021126.1, forward strand.
ACTTAATTTCATGAGCGATAAAACAGTCCTTAAGGTAATAAAATTCAAAAAAAAATTGCATACCCGTCTGTCAGACAGATGTTTCTAAGAGCGGCAAAAAAATTGATGTTCCGGACAAAGGGTTAAATATAGGATAGATAGGAACCATAAAAATTGGATGCACTGTAAATTATTTGTCATCATTTGGAATACTCAAAATTACCTTTCCATTTATAAGAAATGGCAAAATTCAAAGTAATTTCTATATCCACGCATGAATTTGAACTAATAACTTTCTATTGAATTAGTTAATTTCGACACTAATAAAAATAATACAGTTTTTTTTATTACTTACTGTTATTCATGGTGAAAAGAAAATACATCCAGATCAGACTAAACGTAATTTTTTCTGGAGGTATATCCAAAAACAAATGGCGTCCTTATTTTGCTTATAATCTTTGAATATTTTCTTGTAACATTTTTTAAAGCAAAGGAAGGGGGAATACAAAATTTTACTCGAATCAAATTAAATTTTAAATTTTGAGCCAAATTATAAATTTTTATTAAGTACAACAAATAACTACTTTTACTATGTAATGGAAGTTAAAAATAATAAAAGTGAATCTCCGTGAAATAAATTGCATTGACTCATTTGGATCAAAGGTAAGTTAATAGGACGATTTTTTATTAGATATTTAAGTGAATGTGTTTAGATTGTAATTTTTTATACTTTTGTCTCTCCTAATTAAATTTTACATTTTTCGCTAGAAAAATGTTTAAGGAAAGGTAGGGTTTATAAAGTCTTCATAGATTTTTAATTTAGAGATAAAAATATTTCGATAAATGAATTGTCAAAACCTTACATGTTACTAAAATGTTTTCTTAAGCTAATACACTCTTCCTAATGAAAAAAAAAAGGAAAACTGAATAAATAAATTTTGCTTTAGTTCTATATTGCATTTGTAATAATAATTTGTGATTATTTTAATGTCAGAAGAACAGAAAAGTCGACGATCGCAACTTAATACATTTTGCAACATTTTGTAACATTTTTTATAAATGTTACAAACATGATGTAACATTTCTTCCACATTCAAATGTTTATTAAGAACCATAATGATTAGACAGCACTTTGAAAACTAACGCATTCACCAATGGCGCAGTGGTCTACAAATTTTTTCAACTCACGGAACCCCTAGAACTTGAAGATGCTTTTCGTGGAACCTCTAGAACTAGAAAATGTTTCCATGGAACCCCATTCCATACACATACTTCGAAGAATATATCTCAAAACAATATTTAAAGTAGACCAACTTGTCACAAGCACTTTATGTAAAGGCAATTTTAAAAAGCATTGCGTTTATTATTAAAAATTCTAATTTTGTAATATAATTTTCTTATTAATAATATTAATTTATGATCCAAGTGTCACCTTCCATGTATTATATTTAGTAACTGTGATATGTGCTTGCTTTTTTTTCACACTAACTGTCAAAGTCTAGGCCAATTGAGATTAAGTGCAATAGCATTACATATTCTGAATTTCATTTGTTTTTATACTTTGTTTTTGTAGTCACTTATGTTGAGAAATATATTTCATTTAAACACAATGGCATTAAGGTATCCGACTACGTTCGGAACTGTGATTTTGAGAAAGCGTATTAATGGATAATATTTATGATATTTAGTGTCACTTAGATTAGAATATATATATATAATTGATTTAAGAATATTATTACAATAAAAAATTGTTTAAGTACAATATTTTGACAAAAAATGAACAGAGAATGACCCATTTTCAAAATATCCTCTTTTCGTGAAAAATGCTTCTATTATAATAATATTTTGCCTTTCTATAGCTCAGATCTCTGTCTCAGACATCTGTACAGAGGCTCAACTAAAATTTTTGAAATATATAACTTAGAAGTGGGTTTATCCATGTTTTACGACAACAGAGGGGAGAAATTTTAAGAAAAAAAACGCCGATAATTATTTCAATTACTGGTAACTCTGAAAATAACGTGAATTTTTTTAAAAATTAGTTCAGACTCTCTGGAGGTCTTTATTTTATGTAAGCAAAATATTATTATCTTAGAAGCATTTTTTATAAAATGAGAACATTCTGAAAAAAGGTTATTCTAAGTTCATTTTTTGCCAAAATATTGTATTTAATTAAAAAAAAATTGTCACAATGTTCTTAAAACAATTTTATACACGTATTCAAGTCTAAGTGACACTAAATATCATGAAAATTATCCATTTATGCGCTTTTTTAAAATCACAGTTCCGAACGTAGTCGGATACCTTAAACACAATGTTTATAGCTGTGAGAGAAGTCCCGTGTATTTTGCCAAGGAGAGAGATTTTGCAACCAAAAATGTAGAAGCTGCTCTTGATCGAATTTAGGTTTTATAACATGGAATCCATTTTTAAGTTGCTTCCACTCCTTCATTATAGATGTTTTTTCCACAAATGCAAAAAGGTCCATTTTCCATTAGAAAACTATTTAGTTTAACAAGACATTGTACTAACTAACGAGTATAAAATTATCTCGTGGAACCCTAGATAGTAAATAATAGAATATTCACACGGAAGTATATATATAAAGATAAAACGCGTTTTAATATTCTTTTATTACATTATAATAAATATTTAAAAAGTGTTGCAAAATAAAGTTATTATTTGAGAATAAAATTTTCAATTTTAATGAATAGGGGATGAGCTTTTTTTAGATATCAAACGAAAATTAGATGAGACGGGTGCCAGCGAAATAAATCGCTTATACCCAAATTTTGTTTAGATATTTGTAACTATATAAACTTCATAGACAACGTGAATCCATTTTACATACACATTTATTTCTTCTCGATTTTTTATTGTGGTTCGTGGAACCTCTGGGTATGCCATGTGGAACCCCGGGGTTCCGTGGAACACAGTTTGAAACCACTGGTTTACGGTAAACCCCGCAACCCCCACGGTGCGGGACGGCTCAGGTTTTTAAGGAGCCCAAAGCCTATGTTGTGTTATGGTTTTGTAATCCTTTGTAAGATCCAGCTTGGGGCCCCAAACCTGATTTTGCAGGGGGGTGATATTATTCTCCGTTATGCCACCGACAATCACATACTTTTAAATATATATATATATATATATATATATATATATATATCCTTTCAATTCCTTTCTTCATTTCATCATTCATTCATGATAATGTTCTAACATGCACAGAAACATCTCATCTTTTATCCGACAGAGGGAGCACTATAAAGCAACACGAGGGCTATTGGCGGAATGCCCAAGGGAACCGAGCTCACCCGAAAGAGGCTTAGAACTACTAAACGATCCCCCGGGAAACTACCTCCCCCTACCCCCGCATTCAATCTTTATTGAGCAAAATCATAGCATACATTTGAAACGGCAGTACTCATTTAAATTGACATGTTAGAAATTAAAGGTAAATGAAACGAAACACATATGTTATTTCAAGGTACACAGATACAAAGCTGAAAATAATAATAAAGGGTAAGAGAGGGGGGAAATAATATACATTATTCCAGTATTCTTGCAAATACATAAAAACTAATTTTTATGTAAAATGTAAATATACCGTTCAAAAAAGAATAAAAAAAGGCAAGAAACATTTGGGAAAGGAGGAAAAAAAGAAAAAAAAGGGGGGAAGGAAGAAAGAAAAGGAGAGAGAAAAAAAACGCCTATGACCACATAAGAGTACCGATCCAATCCCTCTTAAGGAATCTGAACCCGGATTGTAGAGGCAATTTTAATACATGATTTTAGTTTAGAGTGAATGGAAGGATTTCTCTAACGATAGATTGGAACCGGGCTTTTTTAGCATTTTAAGATGGTGTGACCAAATAGAAATCCTTTGTCAAAGGACATGCGAACACATAATGGTCAGCATCCCCCAACAGATCCACAAAGACAATTGGGAGTAGCTTTTAATTTGAAGCGATGCAAATCAGGAAAAAAAAACGGGCCATAGTTTGTAAAAAATTGTGTAACGTAACTGGAACGGGATTGATATCTGAACTGGGTCAGTCATCATTATTTTGAACCACTGTCAAGGGACAAAAATGATGCTTGAGCTGGCACCTCCCTCTCCGAACATCCACACCACGCCAAGGAGAGGACATCGAACCTCGACAGACTTAACGTGCGTCAGCCCCTGCACGCGGCGGATGTTCACTGGCATTAGACTCAAATTCATAAAATGCCGGTCACAAGACCGTGACCATGACCACTAGGTTACCATGGCCGTATTCATTCAGAACGAATTATAAATGTCCTAATTTATAATGAATGATAAAAGAAACGACACTGTGCATTCTAAGAATTTTAATAATATTTTGAATAAGTTAAGTAATAAGGCTATGATGATATCTGAAACATAGCCGATATCGAAGAAAGGCAATGAATTCGAAAGTTAATTAAGGCATGCGTTTTTTTTTATCAAAGAATTTAAAAATGGAACTATGAAATGGACAACGTTCGACTGCGCAACAATCAACTTCGCTTAATATATTTCAATTTTCTACAACTTCGTAACAATTGTTTCCAGTTCCTATAAAGTGAAAAAATGCATTGCAACAAATTCGAATGTTTTTTTTTTAAAGTTCGACCTCAGTCAAGGTCAAAAGTTTTAATAATTAAAAATATAGTACCATTGTCAAAATAAGAGCGTATAACAAATCATTTTATGAGATATTAGCATTTGTTGCTCCGCGCATCGAACAAGAAACCATTAACTGTAAGTCATTTCGTTTTCTATTAATATGCTGTTTTAAAATTTAATAGTCATAAATTTAGATTAAAAAAGGTATTTGAAAAGATACCAAAAATAATATTCTTAATACAATTATTTTTCAATTTATTAAAATTTGATACAGTATATTTTTTTATTTAATGAGTTTGTTATTATTTCCAAATTATATAAAATTATTTAAGCATTTGATTAATTAATTTCAGAATTGCATATTTTTCATTTTGGCTATACATATTTACCTCAAAAAACATAAAATTCCTCTCTTGGTTACAGATACGTTTTTATATCACATAATTTCTCTATCACAAGCAGAATAATTAATCTGCTAAAATTTTAATTGTATAGTTTATTTACTTTCACTATACACGGTAAATTCTAATTGTTATGTGAGATTATATTCACAAATAGAAAAACTGAAAATCTGTCATTGAAGTTTAATACATCTCATTAACTCTTTCACGAACTCTAGTTCAAGTTAAATACAACTTGTGATGAGCATTAGATGCAGAAATGTGCTGATTTTATTATTATTATCTACTTTTTTATGAAGTTCAGATACATAATTATATTTAAAGATTTTTCAAAAGCAACATATTTTTGAGATAACAAACCTACTAAAATGTAGAATGAATTAATTACACTGCCTTCCCCCCAAAAGTTAAGTTGCAACTTTTTTTCTGTATCTAATTTGAAAATGAATGAACATAGAAACAAGAAATTTGAAGAAAATATACACTGAACTGTTTTTTATTGAATGTGGAACATTATTTTGCATAATTTTAACGCAAATATTCACAAAAAAGCACTACTGACAGAAAAGTTCTTTACGGGAGAAATCAGTACATCACAGTTTTATTTTTAAAAAAATGAGGTGAAAAAAATTACAAAAAATGGGTTTAATGAAGAATGTATCCACCTTTAACTGCATTGCTTTGGTGCCATCGACTTTCCATACTACCAACAAAATTGTCAGACAACAAAATTGGAAATGAAGTTTAGACACGGGGTATAACACTTGTTCCAACTTATCTAACGACCTGAAAGAGGATTCAAGGCAGCAACGTGTCTTTCAGGGTAGCCCCGAATATGTTCTATCGGGTTCAGATCACCAAACGTTGATCCTTAAGATAGACCTCAACAAACGCAACTTGGTGAGCTTGCGCATTATCTTCTATCAGAATGAATTTATTACCAATAGTAGCGGCATATAGCCGGTCAAGGATCATATCGATCATGTAGTGATTGACCATATCGATCAAGGATCTCGTCCAAAAATCTCACATTAGTCTGAGTTCCTTCATGGTGCACAAGGTGATGAGAGATCTATACCCAAACCATGATTCCAGCACCTCTATAGCTGTGCCTTTTTAACATTATCGGATTGGCTGTATCTTGTGCGTTGCTCTCTCCAGATCAGCAGACACCCTGAATCGCTGCTCAGTGTCAATCTGGACTCATCTCTGAAGAGTACAGAATCCCACTGCTAACTGGTCCAGAAAACGCGTTCTTTTGCCCAACATAAAGGGAAACATCTCTGTCAGTGGTTCATGAAAATACACACAATTGATTGACTTGCATACAGAGTTGCACTATAAGACGCTTTCGCACTGTAGCAGTGGAGATTCTTGTTCCTGACACGACAAAATGATCTGTAATGAGCTGAGACAAAGTAGTGATTCTCCACCTTCGTCCCGAAAAATCTAATAAATGGTCTTAAAAGAGGGTTATGACTTGTGCTTGACCTTTCAAATGTATTCTAAACACAGAATCTTCTGAATCCACAATTGTTATACCACACTTGGAGTCATATTGAGATGTCAAGAAGCATCAGCTTGTGACAGCCCATTTCCATCCACCCAAACACCTGCCTCCTTAATGTGAATCGGGTAAATTCTCCTATGTTCTTGATCAGTGAATCCCACATTGGTCTATATCGATCCTAAGGGGTCTATGAAGACTTAAAAGGGGTCCACATAAGCGAAAAAATAATTTGGGGGTATATGATAGTGGCTCTCGTTGAACCAGATCATGTCTTTAATTTTAAAGGAAAATAAAATCAAGTGGAAACCAAATTTTACTTATTTAACAGATTTATTTACTAAATTTAAAGAAGTTAATTTGCAGTTATAAGATAACAGCATAAATTTTATTAAATCAAGGAACATTTCAGCGTTTCTTTCCAAAATTACGCTAAAGCAGTATAACATTGGAAAACTCAAACTCAGTGGTGCAACATCCCATGAGGGTCAGGGCCTTCTGTGCCCATCCCAGTAAACGTGACCATTGAGCGCTGAGGTACGAGCGCAGATGTCCCAATCAGGTGATCAGTTTGAAACGAAACCCCCAGTGTTTAAGTCCCCAAGCAAGCTTAGTACACTGCTGGACAATTGCTAAGGACGGATCACAAATTGCTATGTAGCATAACATTAAGCGAGACATGACACCTAGTAGGATAAAGTATAGTTGCCACACTGTTCAGACATAAGAATAAAGAATATTTATTGTTCTGGAACGTACAAAAGCTGTGAAACATCTGAAAGAAAAAAAAATGTTCATTTGATCTGCGTACGGAGAAATGGAACAATGCATCTAAAAGTCAGCAGGCACCTTAAAGAAAGGTATCAGTACGGAATATGTCCACCGTGGAGTGTGATGCAACATTCCACACGTCGTACCATATTTTGCACAGCATTATCCAACAGCTGTTGAGGCAATTTATCCCATTCCTCTGTAAGTGCACGGATGAGGGTGTTCTTGTTTGTCGGAGGATAGTTTCGACGAACAACTTGCCTCCCCAAGGCATCTCACACATTTTCAATGGGGTTTAGATCTGGAGAACGCGCTGGGCCTACGAGACGTTGAATACCCTCGCTATCTAGACAATCCTGAACAGCGAGTGTTCGATGACATGTTGCGTTGTCGTTCATAAAAACAAATTTATCACCGACAGCACCACGGAAAAGACGAACATGAGGAAGTAGAACTTCATCAATGTATCGTTGGCCCGTCATAGTCCCATTCGCAACCACATGTAGGCACGTGCGGCCATTGATCATGATGCCGCCCCACACCATGATACTGCATGTCGGATATCGGTCCTTTTCCTGGATATTTTCTGGACGATAAGCAGTACCACTCTCGCGCCAGATCAGTTGGCGACTACAATCCGATGGCAGACTGAACCTACTCTCATCTGAGAATAGTACGCATGTTCAGTCCTGTTCAGTCCAATTGTGATGCTCACGACACGATGTCTGGTCAATGGGACACACACAACAGGTCTGCGTGCGTATAGTCCTCCTCCCCTCAAACGTCTGGCAACAGTTTTTCGGGAGATCTGCTTTCCTGAGGCAGCAAGAAACGGATTTGCCACCTGCTGAGCTGTGATGCGCCTGTTCCTTTTTGCTGATAGGACGATATATCTGTCTTCTGCAGGCGTCGTACTTCTAACACGACCTCCCCCGTGCCGTCTACTACACATTCCAGTAGTATTAAATGACTTCCACAGCCGTGAAACAACGCTGTGAGCGATGTCGAACTCCCTGGCAACATCTGTTATTTTTCGCCCTTCTTCGATCTTTCCAATAATTCGGCCACGCATAAAATTATCTATGTGATGTCGGGAAGACATGCCAAAAATTTTAAGTTCGTCTTTAAAATCTTTCCTGTAAAACTTTGACTTGAAACAACAACTGTCCACACGCGTCAAAACCTTTAAAGCTCTTATGAACGCTATCACGTGATGAACAGACGTGGGAAAAAAATTGCATACTCATACTTCTTCTTATTAATATCCCACACTTATTCTAATTTTCCACATTTTGCTTCCTTTCATTTTGTGGTTGCTATGGATGATAGTGTTATCCGTCCTTAGCAATTGTCCAGCAGAGAGAGAGAGTGTACTTATTTATCGACCCACTGCAGGAGGGATGAAAGGATGTGTCGACCTTGTCCAGCCTGAGGATAGAGCCTCGAATCTGTGATGTGGAAGCGCAATGTGCTGCCACTGGGCCTTATAATATTGTAGGCTGCGAATATTCTCAATTTGTCGCACAATCTGTCAGGATGTTTTAATCGACGTTCAGCATTTAAATGCTCTTTATTTAGATTTTAAAGCTAGGTTTGAAAATGTTTTGACAATGGTAATACCACATTGGGCAATGAATTCATATGATCACATTGAAAATAAAAATTTCTTATTACAATAGGAACTGATCGGAACAGGCAATAACGAAGATCTTAAAGTAAAGTTTAGAAACGGATGTAAGCAATTTTGACTTTAAAGAGACATACCTGTTATTTGCCCCAAATTATGGAATATAGTGAGAAAAATTTTAATTGCTTTTCCTAGTGAGAAGTTTCAGGGCGGTTGCCAGTCTCCCGAACAGAAAAAAGAAAGAATGGGGGGGGACTTGTCACTACTAACAGATTAGATTTAGAGTTATACCTGACAAGGACTGATACCAAATGTCGAAAATTTGTTATTGAAACACTAAATTCATTCCTCCTATTAAAAGCATTTGTTTGTTGTTCAGTTATTTTATGTATTAATTAAATCTTAATCTATTTAATTAACATGTGCTTTTTAAGTTAACTCTATACTTCACTACAGTTGGAAATTTAATTATTTTGAAGTAAGTAGCTCTATACCACCTGTCAAAAAGACATTAAAGTTGATAAATTTGTAAAAGTTCAATATTAGGTATGCAGGGTCTACCCCAAATCGAAAAACATGGCAAGGGGTCTATGAGACAAAAGTATTTGGGAACATCTGTACTAGACTATTATGAATATTCTCAACGAAATTACAAGCAATTGAAGAGGAAAAATCATTTATAAAACGTACATGCAAAGTGGCGAAAGTTTGCTTTTGCAAAATTTCTTCGACCTATATATAAATGTCGATTTCATTAAAATAAAAATGATAATCGTTTTTTTTTTTAAGTTTTATTAAAATTCGTGACTATCATTTGTATGAACTTTGAATTTCACTGTTAATGACAATTTTTTAAATATATATAGAGATATATGGTGAGTTTCGAAAAACATATAGTACTTCAATTTTTGGAGGCCAGTGCAGTTAACATTAAAGTATTTCCTGCAGAAAAATTCCATTCTTAAAATAAAATTTCTTTTAAAGCTTTATTAGGTGCTTGTTTCATAGCACTCTAATAAATACTCAAGTGTGTTGAGTTTTAATTGAATTCATTATTCGGACTTTATCAATATCTACTGGAATTTTATTCTGCGTGTTCGTTCAACACCGGCGGCAAAGCTATCTCTACACGTTGTACCGAAATGCCACGTTTTCAGTATTTTATACAGTTATATTGCAGTTAAGCATATATATAATCGATACAAGTACAGAAGTAAAAATATAAAAACAGAAATATAAATTATGAGGATCATTTTAAAAATTAACAGAAATTAAGTGCATTTATATAAAATAAGTTTAACAATTATTATTTAATTTAACATTTATTTGAATAGAATTAATTTGGCTTATCTTGCCCATACCACGTTTCGCCGATTCGGAAAACAGTTGACAGGTGCAGCCATCTAGCGAGAGAAAATCTCTACAAAAACTGTCCTTTACAGCTTTCAATCTATTGGTATATTTTTAAATTTAACAATTAATGTGCATCGTTAACTTAAGTTTCAACCGGAAACGAGGGTAAAAAATAATCCAATGGGCTAAATTAATCTGACGTCCCATTCAAATGCCAACTAAAATCACGGAATTCTAGTCAATGAGTTCATAAATTAATGTGACGTCATAATCACATGATGAATGCAATCACGTGTTTCCAAAAAATAGGCTCAATTCATGTGACATCATAGTCACGTGATAATGGTAACCACGTGTTTTCAGCCAATCAGTTTTAAATCTCATATGACGTCATAGACACACGATAAAAGCAATCATGTGTTTCCTCCTAATCAGTTCATGCACTCCGTTGTTGCCAACTTTTGCTTTTAGCCGAAACTTTTAAAAAGTGCATATTTTTCAACAGTAACGCACATAGGAACACAAAATGCACCTGGATTTAAAAAATATATTTACAATCAATATAATTTTTTGTACATTTTGAAAAGCTTTTTGTAGAATTTTAAATACTTGAGCATCTTTACCTAATTCTAAAATTTACAATAGGACATGTTCAAGTATATAATGTCATTTTTAAATTAAATGGAGAACACACACACGTGATTGCATTAATCATGCGACGGTCAGGAATTTAGTACATTCAGCATATGGCTTAAATTAAGCGTATTTTTAAACAGATAGTAACATGTAGTAACCATCTGCAGTCGTTTGGTCCCAAAGAGCCTTCATAGTCCCTCCCCCCTTCTTTTAGCTTATTTTAATGGAAAAACACCACAAATAATTTTATATTGCCACAGATTGGATTTTAAAAACTTTTGCATTGCTTCAGATTCACGATAAAGGAAAAAAAAATTCCAACTTTCTTTTTCTTAAGGCTGTCTTCGGTTAATGTTAAAGAATGGAAAGCGAATTCGGAATATTTCTTAGATATTACAGTACTCCATCATTTATATTATATTCTGGCTCCACTATATAGTATATATCCTGTAGAGAATCACTTATTTTATCATTCTTCTCATTTTTATTTGAGTTCGGGTATTTTTTTCTGGTATAAAATGTGTTTTCCACTTTTTCTCCTATAATGTAATGCTAAATGAGCTATCCATTTACATGTTAGAAGAAAGAATATTAATTATATAAAGATTATTTTGAAATTTTAAAAAAGAGCTATATTTTACACAAATGTATGTGTTACAATGTTACAAATTTTCATGAAAATAGCGGCATTTTTCTGTCTGAAAATGTGCTCCGAGTTTAGTTCAAGCTCTCGTACATCTGGCGAGAACAGCATTAACAAAGATTTTAAAAATGGCGTTTAACTAAAATGCAGTTTTGTTTCTTTCCTACAGCTTCCACTGGTGAGGTCCGACGTCATCCGACCATCTTCCGTGAAGCAAGAAGGAAACCCTCTGCTCTCCATATCAGAGGTGACGAATACTCTGCTGGATCACCACTAGGAGAGTACGTCAGTGACACGACACCAAAAAAAGTGACCTTCATCCAAGCTCCCAGGGGGATGGAAAAACCTTCACTCTTCTACGTTCGAAACAAAAATGCATGTCCCTGCCCGTGACTATATCAATCCCTGGCAAATTTTTAGGCTTTATCTTGGACTTTCTTCGACACTTTATAACCAAATAAAATAACCCAATAAAAATAATTTAAGAGTCCTTAATATCCAACAGATTACTTCGGTTTAATTTTAATCCGACTAATTTGGTTGTTAACATCCCATTTCGAACTGTATCATAACCACATCAACGAACAAAAGTATCACAATTGAGGAAGTCATCAAGTATTAGATTTGTTTCCTCGACTTCGGTAGCTTAGAGGTAGCGTGCCCGATTCGTAAGCCTAAGGTTATGGGTTCGACCCCGGCTGGAGTCGATAGATTTTCTGGATACGAAAATCGTAGGCACGCATGTCATATGATTATAATGCGTTCAAAAGGTCCCTTGAGTATCGATTTGGCTCTGGTACTCTCGGCAAAATTAAATCACGGCAATATTTAGCATCCGACGAGAGCTTGAATTGAATTAATTCAAGTGTCCAAACTTGGTAGCGAGAGCCGCCACTAGACGGTACCACCACTTAAATGGCTCTCCCATTTGGGGACTTGCCGTGTCTGCAAAGGCTTAGTTGCTAATATGTATCCCATTAAAAAAATGTTTCCTTGTTAGAAAGTGATCAAGTTAATATTTAGTTTATTCTTGTTTTGAAGACATATATGAAAAGCGTGCATCAGGAACATCAATTTTCATAAATGCATGATGGAAAAGTTCAACCATTGCTGATATTATGCATCAAATTTCTAACACAAAATTTATTAATCGATCTTTTCTTACAAATTTTTATTTCGTGGATTATTTTCAATTTCTGAAATAAGAATTAATGGGGTGGGGGGAATGGTTCATAATTACTCAAATCACGATCTTTAAAATCAAAAACCCATAAAATTATTCATAGAGTAATCAAACAATACAAGTGATTGATTATTAATACTGCGTTACAAAGAAAAATGTTGTAAAAATATATAATTACCTTATTTATTTAAAAGCATGTACTCCTTCATGAATTTAAGTGTGATATTAATAACACAACGCTTGAAAAATGATGTGTGCTACCAAATTATGAATGCGAAAAAAAACCCGTTTTCTTTTGCAAATAGTGGTAATATAAACAATCAACAAATTTTTCCTTTTTATTTATAAATAAAATTTGTTGGCATCATCAGTTAAATGTTTCGGATTAAATTTAATTCATTGCATTTTTCTTGCCTTTTATTCTTTCACTAGAACTTTTCCAAAGGTATTTTAAAGAACAAATCCATAACCTATAAATTTCAACACAAAAATCGTCTTATAAACATGCTTGACATTGGATTTTGTTCGAACGTGGAAGATTGTCATCAAGACTTGATCCTGGTGTGATTGCAATCCTTTCTCCCAAAGACTAAACAGCGTACCATTTTCGCAACAAAAAAAAAATTATAAAAGACACGTGTAAACTTTTCTGCAAAACCATACCGAAGAATTATTCTTGTACAGTTCTACGTCTTTCTCTCGGAGGACATTGAAATCATCATCCTTTGCCGACGAGTGTGGTTTTCTTTCCTTCTTTTTTTTTTCACACCACCACTTTTCATTGTTGTTCACCATTCCAAGAAAAAACTGTTTTGCGTTCGCGAATCTGTATCTAGCATTATTAGCTCTTCGAAACTGTACATCTCTTTTATCAGTGTATTTAAAAATTAGATCTTGCTGAAAATTGTGTCTTGTGTGTGATTTTTCATTGATCTTTTATTACAACACCACAAACGAAAGAGCCAAAATTTGGTTCACATCAAGGATTTCTAACCTATTTTTTTGGGTCTCCTGTGTTTAAAGTTTAAGTATTATCCCATATGCATATTTTTATATGCATATGCAAGCATAAATAAATTTCTGAATGAAATATTTGTTGCGTAGTAAAAGTTAATAATTAAATAATTCAACTATTTCTAAATGAAAAATATTGATTTGTAAATTAATAAAATATATTAAATAATTCCAAAATATACCATAAAAAAATCTAAGTTACCTATGAAGCCGCTTAAAGTTGGATTTCTCTACGTACATGATCAAAAATCCACAAGTAATCAATATTTATTATTTGAGCAATATCTTCAATTTAAAATATCTGAGATAAAAGATTGAAAATGAAATTGCAAAATCAAAGTTTAAAAAATATAGTCTAGCCAATGAATTAGAGAAACCAAAGATCAACATTTTATTGAACCATCTTTTGAAAGAATAACTGCTCTGATTCGTTCGGACATCGAGTCTACATGCTTCAGGAGTGCATTTACGTCCAGAGAATACCATCCATTGGCTATGTAGCTTTTTAAATCTTGTAAATTTGATGGAAGAGGAGAGTGCTGTCGGACATTTCTTTCTACCATATCACATACATTTTCTATGAGTTTCCGATACGGGCTATGCGATGGCCAGGCAGTGCCGGATTACTCATTAAGTGGAGTAGACACTTGCCTACGGGTCCCGCGTATTTTAGGGACCCACAAGAGCGTGTTTTGTTTACTGTTAGTGCTCCCAAAACAAGCTACAGAGCCCCGAGGACTGCCTAGGGGCCTCCATGTCGTTTAATCCGACACTGCTGCCAGGGAAGGTGTTGGAAGTCAGACTGAGGATCAACGAACCAATTTCGAACACTTCTGGCACGATGTATAGTTGCAGTATCACCCATGATGAATCCGTCACTGTCAGGGTGAAAATGCAACATTGTAGGGTGCATTTGATCTGTCATTATATCTAAGTATCTCATAACTGTTTGTTTATCTTTGAAAGAACACCAGGGCACCACTTCCATGCCAGCAGAACGTGCCCCATATCATGGTACTCTCACTAGACCCTTGCACAGGGCGAGTAAAGCAAAATAGATTCGTGCTTTCGAGGGGGTGCTCGACAAATTCGAAGTCTTCCATCAGTGCAAAATAAGGTGTGGCGTGATTCATCCGACCACATTACCAGTTTCCAATCCTCAGGTGTCCACTTTCCCAGAACCATCGTAAACGAATTTTTGCATTTGGGGCAGAAATGAGTGATTTTCTCGCAGGCACCCAACTATGTATTCCTATCTTTTGCAATTTTCTGCGTGTGGTTTGAATAGGAATCTGTCGGGAGCAGGGACGTCTTAAGGAATGGGCTAACTGGCCCCGGGCCCAGGGCCACGACCACAATGGGGGCCTCGTCTCGATCTCGACTCAGCCTTAATCAGATAAAGATTCGAATAATTTCAACGGTCAAATGTTTTTTCCTGTTGTATTCTCCGAAAAACTGGCAACTTCGGACAAAATGTCAGTTGGGTACAAGCGAGGTCCGTCGTCCATGTGTTCCAGGTGGGCTGAAAAGTTCGTAGGCTAGCTTAGAAAAAAAGATTTTTTTGATAGAATTTGATTTTATTATTCTCTCTCTCTCTCAATATAGTTCCCTTCGAGGGCGATACAACGATTATAGCGGTCATACAATTTTTCGATACCATTTTTATAATACGATTTGTCTTCAGCCTTAAAATAGGTTTCAGTTTCGGCGATTACCTCTTCATCGGCGCAAAATTTCTGTCCAGCGAGCATCCTCTTGAGGTCTGAGAACAGAAAAAAGTCGCTGGGGGGCAGATCTGGATTGTACAGTGGATGCAGAAGCAATTCGAAGCCCAATTCATGCAATTTTGTCATCGATTTCATTGATTTGTGACACTGTGCATTGTCTTGATGAAACAGCACTTTCTTTTCTTCAAATGAGACCGCTTTTCCGCGATTTCGTCTTTTAAACGCTCCAATAACGCTACGTAATAGTCGCTGTTTATGGTTTCCCCTTTTTAAGGTAGTCAATAAATATTATAACATGAGTATCCCAGAATACTGATGCCATAACCCTGCCACCCGACTTTTGCGTCTTTCCACACTTTGGAGTTGGTTCATCACGTGCAGTCCACTCGGCTGACTGCCGATTGGACTCCAGTGTGAAATGATGGAGCCATGTTTCATCCATCGTCACGTATCGACGCAAAAATTCAGATTTATTACAATTGAACAGCTCCAAACACTGCTTAGAATCATCGATTCGTTGTTTTTGGTCGATTGTGAGCTCGCACGGCACCCACTTTGAACAGAGCTTTCGCATATCCAAATATTCATTCACGATATGAACAACACGTTCCTTTGATATCTTTAGGGTCTCAGCTATCTCAATCAACTTCACTTTACGGTTATCAAAAATTATTTTGTGGACTTTTTTGATGTTTTCGTCGGTAACAGCCAGCCTCTTTAGGGTGTCCACTGCGTGCATCGTCCTCGGTGCTCATTTCGCCTCGTTTAAATTTAGCGAACCACTTCTCTACGGTTGATTTTCCTGGTGCAAAGTCCGAATAATGTTTATCAAGCCAAGCCATGGTTTCAACAGTATTTTTTTTTCGCCAAAAAGCAATGCTTTATTAACACACGAAATTCCTTTTTATCCATTTTTTCAAAGTAACAAAAGTTCTTTCACTAAAAATGCTATAACTCAGATACTATTAGTGCAACAGCTGTCAAATTTATACATGCGTCTTTTGAAGGTTAGGGCTAACTAAAAATCATATGGATTTGATACTATTAGCGCTATCTATGTGTCAGCCTACGAACTTTTCAGCCCGCCTGTTAGGCTTAAGCTACACATGAACCATCATTACTCCTTAAAAAGGAGGCAGTCAGTCGAGCTGATTTGTGCGATTGTAAGTCAGGCACATTTGTTTCGGATTATTGCTTGTACAAGTATTTGACCACGTATGCTATGTACTGTAATTTAGGGGTAAGATGTGGGGCCCAAATTTGTGTAGAGGTCCAAGGTAGTGGCGTAGCAACCACCTTATCAATAATACGGAGCCCCAATATGTGTCAATAAAAAAAGCGTAAGATATTAAGAGACCCTTAACAAGAACCCCGAGGAATTTTTGATACAGGATTCTCTTAGAACTATCTACGCCAGTGACCCAGAGCCTACTTTTGCGTAGGGGTCCAGGGCCTCAAGATGTCTTATGACGACCCTGGTCGAGAGGAGCCTTGTTTGATGATATGTGTGTCAGTTGAAACACAGTTAAGTCCCTGTTTTGCCATACAACTTGTCAGAAACGACGTCGATCACGCTCTTGAGAAAACTGTGCTCGAACCGCAGTTACGTCTATTAGAGAAGGATGAGGGTTCTGATTCCAACTTTTGAAAACCTTCGATATGGCTATGGGCTTTCAAGAACCCAGGGAGATTTGCTGTCTTCGAAAGCAAGGCTCCTGCTAAACGGGTAACAACAATAAGCCCTTTATCAAAGAGGGGAAAGATCTGTCGTTTTCCCATTTCACTTCATTCATTGGAAAAAAACATTCTTACACCTTACTTATACTAGCATTCTAACCACGTAACTATATAAGCCAGTAACAGCCCCCCGGACAGAGGTGATCACTTTTGTCTAGTGGTATGTTACGTGCTTACGAATCAGAAGGTGCCGAGTTCTATCCTCATTGATGACTGGACACTGAACTAAGAAAAACGCAACCTTCGTGGCACCATCTGTATGCCTCAAGAGCAATCGAAAGTCATCAGATCCACTCGATGCAGCAACCAAAGCCGTCAGACCCACTTGACGCAACAATTTGCACGCTCGTTATAACAATTATATCGTTCTTTCATCTATCCACCGACTCACTGGTGGGGGAGTATTGAAGCGGATAATTACATAAGCCAGTAACAGCCTCCGGACAAAGGTGATCACTTTTGTCTAGTGGTATGTTAAGTGCTTACGAATCAGAAGGTACCGAGTTGTATCCTCCTCAAACCTACTTCATAAAAATAATAATAAATTGCGTACTTCATCCCTAGCACGCATTCAAATGCAAATCTCAAAGGTTTAATTCATTGGTCAGTGTGTGTGTGTGTTACCGTTAAAGCGTGAAATCAGTTATTTCATGAAATAACTAGGGATTAGTCATTTAAAGTATATAAAATTATTGAATTCTACGATTTAACTAGGTATTCTATAAAATAACGATGACTTGATTGTTAAAGTATGAAAGTCCTTTGAACCGGTTCTAGCTGCTTTGGGAAGAATTTTTCCGATTGCGCGAAATAAAACAATGGTACTCTAGATATCAGTTCAGTATATGTCTCAGCGAGAATTAATTTCCATTGAAGATGCTCCAAATATTCACACAACGCTTCGATCTGTTGCAACAGCTCAAAATTGCGGTACTGGACAAGGATTTAAGAAGTGTAATACTAAACAGTGTGCTTTTTTCAGAAATAATAAGCAGTTCAATCCAAAGTGTCATCACAGCAATCCTTGCTCTAATAAATAATGAAAAGTAAAATAAATTCATCTCCTAAAATTTTAATTAATATTGTCTTACATTTTTGTTTTTAAAAGTTTACACAATGTTTCCATGAAGCAACAGTTTTTCTTCCCAGCATGTATTCTTGTTGATAATATTTAAATATAATCTCTCTATTTTTGAAACACATATTCTTTTTTCCTCTTTTCTGTTTAACTAATAGCAATATGAGCAATATAATAAATTATATCATCTCTGCTTTCCCTTATTGTTTATCAATTATTCATCCACAAAAGAGATAAAATGTATTTTCCGAGAGATTTTAGCTATTTATGATCAATTAATTTATAAAACATCTTTGAAATTGTTTATTTTTCACTTTCATTGTCTTTCCTTAGTTATTTCATGGAATACCTAGTTATTTCATAGAATAACTAGGTAAAGCATGAAATTGTTCATCATATACTTTAACTGACTTGTCTAGTTATTTTATGAAATGACTGAATTATACACTTTAACAGTAACATATATAAAAATCTAAGAGAAATCATTAAAAATTTATATAGCTTTGTTGTACTTTTCAGAAGGGTTTAGTTACCCACTGTTTGTAAGTACTTCAAGAAATATATTACTTACTGTGTAATAGAATTCATTAACAAATTTTGCCACAAACACATCACAATGGAACAAAATGATTACTTCGGACTTTTTTTTTCTAGATTAATTGTACTTAATTTTTTTTTTGAAAATTTGTAATGCAGCAATAATAATACAATATGAAACAATATTTTAATATTTGGTATTATAACTACAATGGAAGAGGGGGTGCAGTCTATTTTTCTTGTAACAGGGATGGTGATCTGGAAAAACTGTAAACCTCTGGACTATGTTCATTAATATAACAGCAATAAATTCCAGAAATGCTCATAACAGAAAAGGGAAATAGCTCAATTTTGGCGAATTGTTTACCTTTCAAAAAGCCCGTGGTGCAAGTTTAATTCATTTCAAACAATTCTAGCCTTTTAAATTAAACTATTAGAATTGATGTAGTCGCCCATCCGGTATAGTGGTTAGCAACGCCTGGGTTCGAATTTTGGAGAAGATATGGATGTTTGTAAATGTATAGTGCCTTACCGGCATGGGGGTACTTTAAATAGCTGTCAAGCTGCAAGTCCTCTTGTGAGGTTGGAGGAAGGGGAAGAGAGATGGGAGACCCCTAAACACCCCCCGGGTGTTCTCCTTCAAAATTGGGATGAAACCGAGCTAAATCGTTATATCCCCTGTATGATGCTCAAAGCTACGGCTAACAACAGGCGTCACTCAGCCCTTTGCCATGATGAATTTCGTGGGCCTTGATCTGGCCTTTGCCGATCAGGTGGCATTAGTAACAACAACAACAGAATTTATGTTATATATTTGAACAAAACACATCAGCATATAAATAATAATGGAATTAAAAAAATTTAATAACCAACTATCTAACTTAACCAATTTTATAAAACTAAAAGAAACAATTAGCCCACTTCAGAGCAAACCCTAATCAAAATGATATTTTTATAATTTGTTAGTAAACTCAAAAAAAACAAAAACATTTGGGTTAAAATTGTAGAAAAACTGGTTGAATTTGACCATCATATAAAGAAAATATATTTAGACAATCGAATAAATAAAAATCTGTAACAAAAGGAAAAAGAATTTTTTATAGATATTTTTAAATAAAAAAATTTTTAATTGTTCATTTTTAAGTACAAGAATTTTTTGTTATAAATACCAGTAATACATTAAAATATGCAACTCTGGAAAGGGATTTTATAAGTAATTTATCTGTTTCAACACATGGGATATATTTTAACAAATAAAATTTGTTTCCATGGGAATATTAATATGTTTAAAATTTTATTTGTTGACACAAGTTTTTCTCCACAGCAGTTTTATACACCAAAATATACTTATTTCATTTCATTCAAATAAAACATTACAAATTCAAAGAATTGACTATAAACATACGTACAAAAATAATTTTTATTCTATATGCAACAGCATATATAAAAATCTGAGAGTACACATATTATGATCCAGCATGAACAACTCATTTGATGTATTTCATTGTACTTTTAGGCTACAAGCCACTATTCCCTCAAAACAAAGCCTATCAAATAAAGCAACTTAAGCTAGAAGCTATAGCACTGTAACAAAAATCTTATAGATTAAGTACAGAAATTTTCTATAAACAGAAAAGTGTAAGAATGTGTTCATTTCAAAAACTTTCATAGTTTTGAAACTCTTAATAACTGAGAAGCTTTGAAAGATTCTTTTGGTTTCAAATTATAATGACTGTTAACGTAACCAGCTTCAACACATATCATGGATATCCATTCATCGTCTCCAAAATCTTCCATCTTTTTTGCACTCTCCTCCCACGGATTCCAAACAACTTTTTAAAGAGAGAAATTTAAATAAATCAAAACTTATTTTAAAAATAAATTAAAAATGGTTGCATTTTGTTTAACTTACCTGTATCTGGAAGGTTGGTTTTCTCAATTGTTGCTTCTCTATTTTCAGAGATTGGTTTCAATGTAATGATAGAAGCTGTCTTTTGATAGACTCTATTGAAACATTTGTCATAAGAATTTTTAATGAACATGGTATAATCATACTTATTATATCATTTAACTTTTACAAATCAGAAAAATAAATTTAAAAATTTTATTAAAATACCTATCAGTAGCTTCTGAAATCATCACCTTTTCATTTTCTTCAAGACAATTCTGATTATTTTTTACCTGAAAAAATTCAGAAGTAAATTTAAAATCAAAACACGCATCATAATCAAAAATATTTTTCAAATTTAACATGAAAAATGTTAAACAAAGCTGGAAAAAAAATACAATTTTTAATATAATTTCATAAAACAGTTAATATTAATCTCAAAATATTTGACATCAACTCGAAAAACAAACCTTTTCAAAATCTCATAAAAAATTTTAACTGAACAAAAAATTCACAAATTAAATAATTTAAGAAAAGAAAAATATTTTAACAAATATATATTATAGAACACTATTCCTATTTTAAAAAATATATTCTTTAAATATATCTTACACATTTAACATAAAATCACAACCCAAATTCTAATGTAAATTTAAGTTGAAAGAGAAAAGACAGTTTATAATATGTTAAATAAAAATTTTAGCTGAAAATTTCAAATATACTTTATTCTACGAAATGTGACTCGCTTTTATTTATTAACTTGATTTAACTTAAAGTGGTTTAAATAAAGTTTGAATAGTTAAACATTAAAATTTATTTGAATATCTTTTTAGTTTGAAATATATAATTTATTGAATAAATTAAATTGAAATACATTCTTACGTTTAAAAAGTTGGGTAAATTATTTAGAACTACCTTATATTTTTTGCAGATGAGACAATAGTTGAATAAAAAAATCCCCCTCCCACCTTTCAAATTCATAGTCAGCTTATAGAACAGATATAACAGAAAATTATATATTTAAAAATTTATACATATATAAGAAATTTAAACTATTATAAAATATATTACTCCCCAAATTCTTTATATTTATTTTCTAAGCCAAATAACTTTTCAAGTACACCCTCACTTTCAATGTTGAGAACAGTAGCAGACATCGACTACTGTTAGGGAAGGTGTTTTATTTTTAAAAAACGTAGGCAAAAACCCCACAGAGACAATCTTTATGTTAAAATTAAAAAACCCTTGGTCACAATGGGAGAGGTTAGAACCCACCAAACCCAACTCTTGTGTATGCAACACCTACAGAAGCTCATCATTTAGATCCCATCCTGTACCTAGAGTTGATGTCTGCTTTGTTATCAATGTCCCAAAATAAATCGTTCTATACTATAACACTAAAAAAACAACAGTAGTTATGATATAGGATAATGTTTTTTTCCAAATGATGATAGCTGATCTAAACTAAATTTATTGGCTATTTATAGTATAGTATGGGGGGAGGGGGTCATATGACAATTATATGCTATAACTATAAAATTAACATGGACATTTATACCTTGTCTTATTTGTAAAAATATACGATATTTAAAATTGAAAAATAATGAAAAAATTTAAATTATCATAAATGAAAAGAATTTTTTTTTTACAGAATTTACACAAAAAAATAATCAGGCAGATAAAAAAAAAAAAAATGCAAGCAATTTCAGAAAAATACTCCAAATGGGGGGAAAAACGAAATGTATAACTATTTTCCTTTTACTGCTTGAATTTTATCATACATGTGTGTAGGTAAGAGGTACAGACAGAATTCTGCATCATAATACCTTATCAATATAATTACATCCCTTCAATCCAATAACTGCACAATTCTTTACATCAGATACAGCAAAATATGTGTGTAGAAGAAAGGTAAAATCAAATTCTTTTTCACCTGAAATGGAGAATTTCATACATAACAAATTTGAAAAAATGTTATTGAACTATTAAAAAAAGACAAACAATTTTTCTAACATTAGAATGAGGAAATATAATCCAATATTACCCATTGATTAAAAGCAATTCAGGAATAGCTTCGATTTACTCATAACTTCTTACTGTAATGAACAGGACAAAGTTTACTTTGCATGTAGCTTTTTATCCACTTTTTTTAAGTATTTTTTCTTTCAAAGATTGTAACATATCTTTCATTTTAATTGATAAATTTACAATTTATACCAATTTTTTCCTAATAGCCCAATACTTCAATTTCCATTTTTAAATACTTTTTAAAATCACACTGTACATTTCTGTGGTTATAAAAGAAAAACACTGTATTCTCTATTTTTACAACTTTATAAAATATATAACCAGTATGAGATTAACTAGAGATATAAAACTGCACTATTTCCAAGTTCTAATATTTATCCCATAATAATTTATAGCTATACAAAGAATCACGACACCTTTACCCTTAACAATTGAATGTTTCTTACATAATAAAAATATGTTCTTAATTTTAATGACTTTTACAAACTCATCATAAATCATCTACAACAATAGAATTTCATAAAATAAAATAAATAACAAGCATTGTTTTCCCACAAGCATGAGATCATATAATACAATAAAGAACCATGTGGTACTTAATGGTTATAAGGATTATAAAGTCAAACACAACAACATGTAGAAAACATCTAATTCTGGCTGATATCAGTTGCTAATATTATAAATAGCTGGCAAAGTTTTTAATTACATGGCTTGTACTAGTCACAACTTATAATATTGCTGATATTACAAATAAGGAGTGCTATTTTTAAATATTACCAATTTTACTAACATATCAGACAGTTAACTAGGTTTTTCTACCATGGTAATGGTTACAGATACCACTACTAATAGACTGCTTTACTGAGTAGAGTCACCAAGATGAACATTGGTGATATTATCTAGTAATATACAATCACTACAATAGCAGAAAAGAATTTAGCATGTTTTCTATGTATTGCTAAATTTAACTTCATAGTCTCTATAACAGATAAGTACTTCTACCATTTTGTTACAATAATGAAAACCTGGAATTTGTCAACACAATAAGCTTTTTTCAGTAGAAGGAAATTTTATTACAACAAGATAAAAGTAGGTAAGAAGTGCCATTGAAGGTGGAATGCCATTACTTATAGGCATAATGTTGATTTTGGTGTAACTACTTGGTTTTCAGGGTCAAGGATTCTGCTAACAGAATGCTAGTTATGCTTTGGTTATGTAGGTTAACAAACTTACTTCTGTGCCATAGTGTTTAATGGCAGATATATTTTTATCCAGAAGTAACTGTAGATGAATATACCCAATGAATATTGAGAACTTGAGAAAGCAGCACCAATTCATGGATTTTATAACTATTAACTACCAACCAAGTAACATAATAGTCTACACAAACTTAAATAAATTTCGTATTTTTCAATATTAGTTTAAATCAATTTTATTTTTTATTTTCATAATTAGTCACTATTTATAACAAAAATAGTATAACATATAAACATTATATGCTTAAAACAAACAATCAGCATGCATTTTTATACCATAGATAAAACTTCATAAGACATAACCAAAATTGAAATTTTGATTAACACATGGTCAGGAGAATAATTCAATTTTAAAAGAATAAAAATTAATTGTTGCTCACCAGTATTTGTAATAATGGCATCCATTTTAAGCTCATTATCAGAGACAAGAGACAAAGCGTATTCAAATCTGAACCTGAAAAATTAATTAATATAATAGTTATAATGCTGTGTATCACATATATTTTAGTAATTCTTTTATATACTCATACAATAAGTTTATAAAGAACTTCCCATAGATCTAAAGGGAAACACTCAAATAAAGTTCATAAATTTATATTACTAAACAACCTTAAAAAAATACAGTATAGTAAGTACAGTATAATACAGTATAGTACAATAATATCATTAAATGCTTTCTAGTTGTTCTGAAAGCCACAAGTTAACTTATGGAAAATAATAATCACGTTAATTCACAATTCACTGACAGAGCTTTAATTTATTCCAAATAAAGTATGTTTCGTAGCTATTTTGACAACTTCCACGATGCTTTATTGCAAAAATTCTTGAGTATTATACCACCCTTCTTTTGATTCAGTATCCAAGCACTGATTCACATAAGTGCACAGCTGTTCCAATCTCTTTCAAGTGCAAGAGAAATCAAGTTCATTTTGAAATTAAATGGGAAATTTACAAATTAGAGATAGAAAATTTGCTCTTTCAGGACTTCATCTAAAAAAAATTGTTCATTTATCTTATTTACTACTGTTTCTAATTTGAATATTTGTGTATTTTTCAAATTTTATTTCTTATGACATTTTTGCTTTTACAAATAAATAATCAGTTTATAATTGTTACTCTTAAAAATAATTTTGAAGCTATTTTTTGTGTTTATCCTCAACAAAAACACACCAGAAAGTTACTCAGTATAAACATTTATCAATTACTTTGTCATAAAAATATTTAAAAATACAAAAAAAATTTTAAATATTTATATAATCTTTTATGTCTTGTTAACAATAATTAAAGTACATAACAAAAAAGATGGATAATTTTGCACAAAAAGTGAACAATAAAGGATTAGTTAATTGTTTAAAGCAGAGCAAATTATATTTATTTGTTGGTATAACTGCTTTGTTAAATTACCAACCAAGAAATTCCTTTTTAGAAATTCCAAAATTTAATTGAATGCAAATATAAAATTGTTTATAAAAGCAATTATACAGATGTGATTTAAAAGTCATTAATTTATAATGCAGCATCAAATTATAGTACTAGAAGTATCATGAAGAAAACCGTGGCATGACAAAGAATATTTGGGCCCCCCTGAAATGTCAGACTTTGGGCCCCAAGCCAGATCTTACAGAAGATTGCAACTAATTCAATTTACTACTGTAAGAGTATTGTATTGTTGCATAATGATGGATACACCTAATTTATTTCTCAACAACCTCAAACAGAAGAGTACATATGTGTGTGCATATGTATATACGTGAATGATTGATTTAATATTAACGTCGCACTGTTCAGCAACACGAGGGCTTTTGGCGATGGACCACGTAATTTTGAACCATGGTCAAGTGACATGGACGACACCTGAGCTGGCACCCCCCTCTCCTAACTACCACACCACACCAACGGGAGGACGTTTCAGCTCTTGACAGATTTAACGTGCATCGCTGCCCTACACGGCGGGTCTTTAATGGTACTGGGCTCGAACCCGTGACAAAGCAAGCCACGATCTGATACCCATACCACTTGGCTACCGCGGCCACGTATATACGTGAAATTTGTGGCACTGTTTCAGTAAGTCTTGGATTGAGAAAGTATTTATTTTTATAAAGAGTTGTGAAAGCAATTATTATCTTCAAAATCATTTTTTTAAAAACTATTCTACAATACCAAGAAAAAACTGGATAATAGTTTTAGCTTATTAAAAAGACTTTGGTGAGGAATACTTATTTGAAAAACTGATTCCCTGACTTAAAACATTCACAAATTAATAGAATGCTTTTTATATCCCAACTTTATTAAATTGTATCTTATTTAATTTTAGAAAAGGAATAATAGTTTTTACACACTGTTTATTACAGGAGTGGTAGAACTTTTCCAGGATAACAGGCCACTTCTAATGTTTTAAAGGTGTTGTGGTCCACCCAGTAGCATAGGTGTGGCTATTCTGTATTGAAATTGTGTGTTTTATTTTTTTAACACTTATATTCAACATTATACTTCTCTTTTAAAATATATGTCAGATAACTATTTTTACTACAACACAAATACAAAATTGTCAATTTGAATACTCGAACAACTATAAGATATTGCAAGACCATGGAGTGTGAAAGTATTCAATGCAGTGAGCAGAGAACATACATGAAGCAATGAATCTGAAACTGACATATGTACTAATATTTGTTCACTGCTGATCATGGGACACCAACTGATTAACTCAATCCAACAATTAACTTGAGAATTCAATCATGTGGCAGCATAGGGTGTGGGAAGCATCAATGGCCGATCCCTTTGTATCACAAAAAAAACCTGATCATCAACATTTATTTTCCCCTCCAGTTGGTGTGTGGGGGAAAATTCATTTCCACGGCTGATAATGCAGTGATTGCTTTTTCCCCTACAGCAAATGTATTTAGGGTCATTGTTCACTTCCAATAAAGGTACATGTGTTGTCTACATATTTATCAAATCATTTGTTAATGTAAACACAGTCTCATCAATTGTGAAAAGCAAATTCTCCCGTCCAGCTGGCATCGATGCTCCATACATTTTTCTTTTAGTATGCACATCTTAGGTCACCCCAAAATGCTTTGTCAGTTCACCAGTCAATCATGATCAACTTAATGCCATCCCTGCTCTAAAGCTACAAAAGGGTTATTATCAATGGAACAAATAATGGACCTTGCGTAATTTTCAGCCTCAGTCAAATTATGCAGATGACATCTGAGACGGTATCTCATTCGCCAAGCTCCCACATATTCTAATATCAGAAAAATCAAATTTGATAGATTTAATATGCTACAGCACCTCAACATAATGGGTCTTCAGTAGTACCAAGACTCAAACTCGTGACTTGGGAGAAACAATACTGGCCACTAATTAGCAAACATCACTGCTAGCCCACCAAGGCCATTTTATAATGAAATACATATTAAAATAAATAAAAAAACGCAGTAAAAAGTATAGCTAAAGAACACTAAGAAAAATATTTAGATTATATTTTTTTCTTCAATTATAGGAATGTTATTCCATTTTTAGATGTGTTTGAAAGCATGTATCATAATAATAATAAAAAATATAACTCCAGAATTAATTTTACATTATTTATGAACAAAAGAATATAGAAAAATTTTAGTACAAACTTGAAATTCCAAAGTTTGCGAGTAGCTTCAGAGTCTTCAAGTACAAAAGTAACTGTATCAGAACCCTACACAGATAATTATTCAACAAATATTAAATATAAAATATTCATTTAATTTTTTTAAAATTTTTATCAATAGTGTATCAACAAAGGATGAAAAATCAGTACCTCTGCTTTATAATATTCTTGGCAATAAAATTATAAATTTAATTACCAAATTAATATCGAATCTGTAGTATAAATTAAGAGTTTTACAGTTTGCATCAGAGGTTCCCAAACTTCATAGACCCCTTGTAATGTTTTTCGTCTTTGGGTAGACCCCTACATATCTAATATTAAATTTTTGCACATTTTAACTTTAATGTCTTTTTGACAGCTGGTATAGACCTACTTACTTCAAAAGATTTAAATTTTTAACTGTAGTAAATTATAGTGTTTAAAACTTAAGTATCACATATTAATTTTAAATTTCAATTCAATAATACATAAAATAACTGAGCAGAAAAAAAAAATGCTTTTAATGGGAGGGATAAATCTGGCACTTCAATAACAAATTTTCAACATTTGGCATCAATCTTGTCGATGCCCTAACTCTAATTTCCTCAATTCATAAAAAAGGTCCAGTCTCTCTCTCTCTCTTTTGAGATTTGCAACCATGATAAAATTCCTTCTCACTAGGAAAAATAATTAAAAAGTTTCTCTCGATATTCCATATTTTGCAGTAAACAACAAGAACATCTTTTTATAGCTAAAATTGCTTACATCTGTTTCTAAACTTTAAGATCTTTGTTAGTGCCTATTCCGATCAGTTCCTCTTGTAATATGACATTTATTTTCTTCAATATGACACATGATTTCTTAGTCTACTATGGTATGAACATAGTCAAAGCATTCTCAAACTTGGTTTCAAAATCTGAATAGAGGGCACTTTAATGTTGAACATAGGTTAAAACATCATCTTCTTGGCAGATTGTTTGTGACAAAATGAGAAACTGGGAAAATTCGCGACGTCCAATATTATAATGCTTCAGCTTAATTCTGGGAAGAAAAGCTGAAATGTTGGTCCTTGTTTTAATAAAATATATGCTGTAACACCTTGTAACTGTGCAAATTAACCTGATTAAATTTAATAAATAAATCTATAAAATAGGTAAAATCAGGTTTCCCTTGATTACATTTTCTTTTACAATTAAAGTCATGATCTGGTTTAATGAGAGCCACTATTGTAGACCCCCAAATTTTTTCACCGTCGTGGACCCCTTGCAAGTCATCATAGACCCCCGGGGGTCTATATAGACCACTTTGGAATCACTGGTTTACATGAAAAAAATAGATAAAAGGATATTTCTAAATGATAAACACCCCAATAACATATAAAAGCATGCAAACTTTAAAAAGCAATCAAAAAA
This sequence comes from Trichonephila clavipes, assembly GCA_019973935.1. Taxonomy (NCBI): domain Eukaryota; kingdom Metazoa; phylum Arthropoda; class Arachnida; order Araneae; family Nephilidae; genus Trichonephila; species Trichonephila clavipes. The sequence goes on from BMAU01021126.1 coordinate 70,445, forward strand.
CTAAAAAATATACAAAATATAGCAAAATGACTGAACTGACAGACAACTCTTGGAAACCAAAAACATTTTAAGAAGCAGAGCAAAGGCTTAAAAATTCTTTTGAATTCTATATCCTTATTTAAATTTCAATGCATATTGGTATTATGAATAAAGAGTGTTAATAATTCCTACAGTTAATATTGAATACATGGTATACAGACTATGCATAATCTTTCAACTAAAGTTACCAAAGAAATTTTGCAATGAAACAAAACACAAATGCCGCTTCAAATTTTTTTAAAAAGTCAAACAAAAAATATGGTCACTTAATAAAAATTAAATGTAAAATAGCCTAATACAAACTGTGGCTGATTTTATCACTTACAATGTCTCCTGTTCTTTCTTTCACTGACCATTTTGTTCTTCGAGCAAATCCGTGTTGAGGGCCCCATTCCCAAGGTCCAAACTGGGCTTCAAACAATAAAAAAAAGATTAATATTACTACTAATATTTAAAATATATTAAAAACTACACTAAACTCAGTGGCACAACAGCCCATGAAGACCAAGGGCTACTGTGCCCATATTTTACGGGACCTTGGGCGCCAAGGTGCCCGAGCAGATGTTCCAGTCAGGTGGTCAATCTGCCACAAAAACCTCCAGTGTTTAGTTCCCAAGCAAACTTGGTACTTATTTATCGACCTACTGACAGGATGAAAGGCTGAGTCGACCTTGCCCAGCCCAGGATTTGAATCCAGACCCATGGTGTGGAAGCCCAATACGCTACCACTGAGCCACTGGGCTTCAAAATATATTAAATATTTAATATATTTCATTTATTTTACAAAAGCAAAAACACTATTCTTTTTTAAATTTTCAGTTCATAATTACAATGCTGTTTTTTAAATGATTTCTTTGAAAATACATTGTAATTTTTTAAGTCCAAGTATTCTAGAGATCAATCAAGATAAAAATGCTTTCTTTTACATGTGTAAGCTTACATTCACTAATTCTATCCAGTGAATTAATTTAAATTTCAGTTAATTTATAAATATAATTGTATAGGAGCTTAGTATAATTATACAAGAGCTTCACAGAAATTAATATACCTTTATGGATTTGAAAAAAATGCATTAGAAATGATAATAAGAATAGTTATCTCATTATATTAGATGTTTTGTAAAATAACAGCTTCATATAGTATGCTTTTCCTTTGGAGTTCAAATATATTAAATGTAAACTAAAAGATAAATAAAATTTAAATTCTAAGCATGTTTAAGAAATGCTCACAAGTTTTTTACATATTTTTAACAAAAATAAAGCTGTAATATAAAATGAGATACAATTTGCTTAGTTACTTACGAAAAACAACAGGAACACCTCCTCTAATTGGTTTTTGGCTGTCAAAGTAAGACTTTTGGCTGAAATTAAAATTAATACTTATTAATAAACCAATTCCCTAAAGTTTTTAAAATGTTAAAAAATCTAATAACTTATTCATCATGACACAATGTTTTTTAATATTAATTATAGATTCATTCTTTAACTATGATGTAAAATACATCTTAATCTAAACCCTACGCTAAGTATTTTAATTTAATGCCTAGCTAGTCTCATTAAAATACATGATTTAAAGAAATTTACATAAATATTAAATCAAGATTTAATTAATATTAATAAAGAGTCTAATTTTTTAATTAATTAAATCAAGATTTAATTAATATTAATAAAGTCTAATTTTTTAATTAATTAAACCAAGATTTAATTAATATTAATAAAGAGTCTAATTTTTTTATTAGTATCAGATAGTTATGCAATAATTCAAAAGAAATACCTCACAAATAAAGCCTCTACTCCGCAAGGTTTCCAAGAAGTTAAAGTTGCTCCTGGGGAAAAAAATAACATTTAGCAATTTAAATTTAATCAGTTAAAAATACAAAAACAAAAATATTTCACTTATAACAAACATGTGTGCCTCATTTCTTCTCATTCAATATCATTGTTTATTTAAATGGGCATTATACTTGATTCAATAATTAAATACTGAATTCTTTTTGAAAATAATTTTTCCTCATAATTTAATTATAATATTGACGTGGTTTTACCTTCAAACAATTTATCAAATAATTTAAATTTTGTTATCTAATTATTTTATTTGATAACCCACATTTTATCTATACAACTTTAATTATATTTTTTAATCAAAATTGATTTATAAATTGAAAATTGTCCTTGACTATCTCAACGATAAAAAATAATTCATTTCATAACATAAAAAATAAAACAGATTCTAATATTGCTTTGAGTGAAGAAATCATTATTAAAATATTGCAATTCACCAAAAAGATGTACAGTAGCAGACGAATTATTTTTCTTCAATGTTACGGTTTCTGGATGAACATGAGCCATTCTTCCGGACACAACAAGTGGTTTCACAAGCGCTAAAAAAATTTAATTTTTTTATTACAAATCAACGGATTTGAAAACCCCCAAAATCTTATTTCACACACACTCTCAGGTATTTTTTTAGTAAAAATTTTCTTTAAATTACTTTAACTCTTTAACAGTATTGAAGATCTTTGACGGCGATTTTTTTACACGAATATAAGGAAAACGGAAGTTTCGATTATTTGCCAGGTTCGAAAAACATTGTGTTTAACAAAAAAAAAAAATAAAGACGATTCAACTTTTCTTATTTATTTTAAAAAATTAGAAACTAATTTTAACCCAAAACAAACGTTCCAAGACCACTTTTATTCAAATAATAACCGAGAAATAAACTAGAGCTCATTGAGATTTGATTGGCGTCTGCTGTGTATGTTTTAAGTTATTCCTTTAATCAATCAATCAACAAAACCTGGGTTGTTCATTTAAAAATATTTACAGTTTGTATTATTTTTTATTTCCTTCGTATGTGTCTGACATATAAAATATTATCATGAGTTTTAATTATGTTATCTTTATTTGTTCATAATTTTTGCCTTTGATTTGTTAAAAATTGGAAAATGAAAATTAATTCTTGTACTAAAATTGTTGGGGAGAAAATAGTGTTGGTCCCTTACAAGAAAATACATGTAGAGAAGTAGGTTAAATCCACATTTAAATTTTTCTCTTTTGTACTTGATCAATAAACTGAAATTACTCTAAGCTCTTCTGTTTCTTTTAATCCCTATATTTAATTTAAATATCTAAGGAATGTGAATATTATGTGTAAAAGAACTCTGTTGTTTGTTTCTTTTAATATAATTGGTGATTTACATTTGTTTGTTTTGTTATTAACCACGCATGTTTTCCTATTTTTCTTTGTAATTATACATTTACTGAGGTAATTGAATTAAAACATGATATTTAATTAATATCACAATTTTTACCATTACCATTCATTTCAATTTTTAACATTCTCAATATAAAATTTTCCATCCGTAAATCAAGTTAAAAATTACAATTTCTCACTGGACCACTCTTATTGAAGATGCTTCTATAATTAAGTTTCATTGTTCAAATCATTGCTAATTATAATCCTGCATGTAATGTTTTTACATTAAAAAAACATGGTTTTGTTCAGTTAATTAATTTTATGGTAGTTATATGTTATGTCATCTAAATTTTTTTGATTATTATTTTATTGATGATTGTATTTTGGGCTTAGTAGATGTTGTATTTTTTCACTGATGTTCCTTCTTCTGGCTAATAAAACTTGGAGCAGAGCAATGTTGGATAGAATAGTTCCCAATATCGATAGAGGAAACCGTTTTTTAACTTTAATGCACTGGAACTTAAAATTCCTTTCATGGTCATTTTTGCATGCTTTAGAGTGTTAGATAAGATATTCTTTTCATAAAAGAACAAAATATCTTATTTATTTCTCATTGATTTTATTTCACTATGCTCGGTTTCATTTTGACAGAAATTGCTTTGATGACTTTAATAGGAAAAATTATATTTTCCATTCCAGGTATCATTCCTGGATGCAAAGTCCAGAGCTTCTTGAGTTAACAGCTTCAGAACCATTGTCTCTAGAACAAGAATATGAAATGCAAAATTCTTGGTTTGAAGATGATGATAGTAAGTTATCACAATTTTAATTTTAAAGTTTTATGCAGAATTATTAATTTTAATTCAGCTTTTTAATTATTATTATTTTTTGGTAGAATGTACTTTTATTGTTTTGGATAAAGAGGTGTTGAAAGAGACTGAAGATGAAGTAGGTATGCTTTTAATGAATTTAAATGCATAATGAATTTTGTTGTACATGGTTATGATATTGAATTGTATATTTAAATATCTTTGCCATTTTATATTTAACTATCCCCAAAAATTTTTTAACTCATGAGACATCAACATGAAAGAAAAGTATATTTTATCAACTTTGTAAAAAAAAGAAAGCTTTGAACTTTATTTGTTGCCATTTTTATGTTTATCATTTCATTAAATGTGCATATTGCATTGTGAGCAACTTGAAATTTCATTTTATTTAATTTTTAATATGCAAGATAAATAAAAGAACTAATTAAGAAATATTCACCAAAGTCTTTTGAAAAGTTCAGTCATTCATGCGTACATTCATTTAGATAGGTTCAAATGCACAAGTATGCAAAACCCATAAATAATATTTAAGATTAATAAATTCATACAAAATAATAAATTATATGGAAAATTTTGAAGTTATGCTAATCATAATGCAAGTTCTAAAGCATTGCAAGGTAATAAATACTTTGGAAATCAATTCTTTCTGATCAGTCAATATTAAAATATAGTTGTAAATTTACATTCACCTAATAGAACTTTAGTATTGTGTCATAAATAAATATTTTAAATATTCTGGGGAATATATATATGCTTAATATGTATTTGCAACTCTAATTACATCATTTTTTGAAGTAATGATTTTCTGCTCATAATCTTAAACAGGATGGTAAAAATGGTCTTTTAAGAAATTGTGTGTGGACTAACTTTGTATTAACTTTTAATGCCTTTACACCAAAATGTGTGGAGTTTTTAAATAAGTAGATGGAATTCTGAAATGGAAAGTGTTTAAAATAATTTTCTTTTGATCTTCAGAATTTATAAAATCAAAATGAAGCAAATATAATTTGTAAGAAAATATTTTTTAAAAAAATATGAATGTGCACTAAATATTTTATACAATTTCCCTAAGAATCCATGATAGGAGATGTGAATCTATACCTAAATGATCCTGATAATGCAAATGGTGCTGAAATTGAAATAATGATTGCAGGTAATCATGCAATATAAATTTTTTGCTACTTATATGAGTTATACTTTTATTGCAAAAAAAAAAAAAAAAAAAAAATTGAAATTTTGATGTGATGTCTCATTAAGCAGTTCTACTGAGCAAATTTTATTTATTTATTTTGAAAATTTTTAAGTGTATCGATTATTTTTTTTATTGATCATAAATACCTTTCATCTATTTACTCTTACATTCTGTCTTATAGTTTAAATTATAACTAAAGTTTGCTTAAAAATATTTTCTTCCCTTTTTCTCTTTTATGTTAGATTTTTAAACATGAATTTCAAAACAAATTTAGGTATTTAAATTTGAAATGTTAAATAGTTTAAAAATTATTCTTCCAATTTCTGAGTGAAAGTTAAACATTACAGATGAACATTTAAAAAATATACAAGGAATATTAATTTATGTGATTTCCTTATATGGGATAGCTTTATATTCACCTACTTTGTAGAAAACTCTGATTATAAGTCTTAAAAATGATCTATGCCAGGGATGTCCAACCCAAATGATCTTGCGGGCCACTTCGGAAAAACATTATAATCTCGCGGGCCGCACATAAACATATGTGCCTTTATATCAGATTTGGAAACCAAAAAACATTTATTGGAGTGAAAATTTAAAACAAAATGAATTTTTATTATTGTTTTCATTATTTTTCATGTATACAGATATAGATAATATAATAATGTTTATATAACATAATTATGCAATGATCAAATAATGTTTAAAATATTACAGTTGTCATTCTCTTGAAAATTACAGTGTTCATTTTGAATTGATCTTTAGTTACTCATTGTTGAAATTTGATTGTGCTGTCATTCGCAAACGATTAAGTATACATTGCCCTTTATCTTAACCATCCTGAATTTTTTTTTAAACTTTAAAAAACATCTCTGACTGACTGCCTCTTGCTTTTTGGGCACTCCAAACAAAAAAGGTGGAGGAGAAATGAAAGTCGCACACATAGAGAATCACGTACCATGTATATTAAAGGATATGCATAATACAATTCAGAATTTATTAAAAAAGTAATTTATTATAGTAAAATCAAACGTAGCTGTTAGATAAAATATAAATCTGTCTTAATGTAAAGGACATTTCTATTATCAAAAAGGATTTATTTTAAAACAAGAACAGGTAACAGGCAAATACATTGTAGATATATATATATATATAAATTTCCCCTCAAATAAATTTCAAAATGAAAAAACTTTAAAAACCTGATATTTAAAAAAATTTTAAAAAGAGTCGGCGGGCTGCAACTAATGTATCGGTCGGCCATGTGTTGGACACCCCTGATCTATACATTAAACTCAATAAAAAAAATTGGTATCAATTCAAATGATACAAAATAGCTAAAGTTCATGCTGAAATTATTGGAATAAAATAACTATACTTTTGTTTGTTCTTTCCATTACTTCTTTAAATTTTAAAACTTGTTACATTTTACAATTAAAAATTTAATTTATAGCTGTACAAATAATTGTATTATGAATTTATTCTAGATCCTTCTCACCGCTCTAAAGGAAAAGGGAAAGAAGCATTACTTCTCATGTTACGTTATGGTATGTGAATTATCTAATATGCATCTAAATAAATAAAAAGAATTTAATGTTTGATTTCTCATTTTCATAAAAATCAAAACAATCATACTTACATCAGGAACGTCTTAAGACTTATTAAGGGGCCCTGGGCCCCAAAGCAAAAATAGGCTCTTGCCCCCTACACAAATGTAGGCCCCACCTATGACTCTTAAAAGTAGACAGTACATAGCACATACATTGTTAAGTACTTTTACAACAGTAACCCAAAACAGAACTAGTTTGATGGCACGATCTTTATCGCGCCTCACAGCGTTTGCTGTTGCTAGAATGGAATGGAATCCAATATGGCGGCGTCCATTTATGAACCAGAATGGAAAATAATGTTGTGAAATGCATGATTTCTGGAAGATAATTTTAGAAAATTGTTTCGAAATACATTGAAATATATTTCAAAAGAAGAATATAGGAAGAGATTGAGAATAACCAAGATCAATCAATAAATAATGAATAACAATGCAATATAATAAAAAGTTAATGTACTGATAATATTATGCAGTATATAATAATAATCTTATAATATAATTTAATAGTAGCATTTGTAATAATCATAAATTATAATTTAATAGTACTTATAAAAAAGAATAATCATCGTATTGTAATAACATAAAAGTAATGCCTAAGAATACTTTTATTACATAAAAATTATAAATAAATAACATTATAATAATCATAGATAAATAACATTACAATAATCATAGATGAATAACATGATTAAAATTATAAATAAATAATATAATATGTAATATTTAGAAATAAGTATAAAAAAATTATAAATAATAAATATTATATGATTATTACATATAGTAATAATTGTATTGTTACGAATTTAGTCTTATTCTAATTGTTTCTACTCATTTGTGTTCATTTTTACAGTTTAATTTGTCGTATCTAATGTGATTTCAACCCTGTTTACCTGTAATATCATTTCCACTGCATTGCACGGCCCCCATGCTTTAACATTGGTTTAAATGGTAAACTCGCCAAATATTGCAGCTAGCGCCAAGTTGGCGACGGATTTGGCGACTTAATTTTTGGCGCCAAATTTGGCGATATATCGCCAAATGTGGGTGATAAGCTTGGCGACCATGGCAACCCTGCTCCTAATAACCCTGTCTGGCAACCCTATCGCGGTATTGTAACACTATTGTATTGAATGTATTACTGTATTGAGCTTTTCTCGTACGTTCCGGATTTTGCTAGACCTTTCTATTTCTCGATTATTCTGGCAAGTGCAAGAGGTTTCTGACCGAAAGGTATAAAAGGGCCCGGGCCGGCTAGTCAGTTAGTCAGATCTCAGCTTTCATGCAAGTGATACCTCTCTGAGCTAGAAAAGAGACGATTGCATAGTGCGTGTGTTATTGCTTTTATTGAGTTATTATTTTTGTGCTGAGTGTTTACTATTGCTTTTGTTAGTGTATTACATCTGTGTTATCAGTATTTTCATCGATTGTACGTGACTTTCTCGAACTGTTCTACAATTTGTGGAGGACTGTTTTGGCCAAGAATAAAATTGTTTTGGATCCCGCTCTTCGGCTTAAATCATTTCGAACCCCGAAAACGCAACAATTGGTGTCAGAAGTGGGATTGAATGCCAACAACAAGAGCGATGGAGGCCCAGTTCCAGACTCTTCTAGAAAAATTGACTGAAATGAATGCCAATATGGGCGAAATGAAATCGGAGTTGACCGCCAGCATGAATGCCAATATGGGCGAGTTGAATAACAAACTGACCAATATGACTGAACAAGGAAGAGTTGAAAAGTGATTTGAAGGGCATTGGCGACAAATTGACGACTATGGACAAGAAATTTGAAGAAATGGAAGGAAGAATCGAGTCGGTTGAAAATAAATTCGAAGATATGGAGAGCAAACTAGAGGCGAAAATTTTCGAAAAGGTAGAAGAAGTTTCCATCTCATTCAGGAGTGACCTAGAGAAATTGAAGCAGAAAGTCATGACTGGTCAAGGGGATGAATTTAAGTTTCAAGCTCCTTATTCCAAGCCTTCCATCAAGCTTTCTAAATATGACGGAAAGTCCTCTTGGCAGGTGTATAAGACCCAATTCTCCATAGTGGCGGATGCAAACCAGTGGGACTCCCAGACCAAGGCCTGCCAGTTAGCTGCTTCTCTTCGAGCCGACGCTGCTGACATTTTGCAAACTTTGCCGGAAACACAGCGGCTGGATTTCGACGCTCTCGTTAATGCTCTGGAGTTACGCTTTGGAGAGAAATGTGTGAAGGATTGCAGCAGACTCCAGCTGAAGTCACGGCAGCAGAAAGTGTCCGAAACGCTCCAAGAACTGGCGACGGACGTCGAGAGGCTTTCTCACTTGGCGTTTTCTGACTGTCCGACTGAAGTAAGAGAAGTCCTGGCGCTGCAACACTTCATCGACGGGGTGCGTGATCCGGAAATCCAGAAAGCTCTCCGAATGGCGGATCTCAAGGACTTAAAGGGGGCCCTAGTGTTTGCTATGAAATTCGAGGCAGCCCAGCAAGCAACACGAAAGGACAGACACCCCATATGAGCCGTCAACGAATCGGACACGTCGAACTCAAGTGTGGAGCGGTTAGAGCGACAGATGAGAAGCTTCATGAATAGAGTTGAGTCTTTGATGTCCCAGAAAGCAGACGGGAAGAAGACCCTTAAATGCTGGACCTGCGGTCGAGAAGGGCATCTGCAGAGAAGCTGCCGGGCACGCCAAGGCGCTGAAACTAATAAGCGCCTCCCAGAAGGAGGTGTCGGAAAACTAATTAATGGCCATCTCGTGGGGCGGAGGTTGCCAGATTTTGGAAAGCCCCATTTTCCAGTGTGTCAAATTTCGACAAAGAGTACCGGTGAGAATGGAATTTTTATAATGGGACATGTTAACGAGCTTCCCTGCAACATGATCATCGATACAGGAGCCAATGTGTCTATCATTCGGAACGATCTGGCTCAAAATTAAAAGAGAAACTTATCTGGACCCCGCCCGTGTGGTGCTACAAACCGTGACGGGGAAAAGATTGATATTCACGGAAAATTAAAAGTCAAGATCCAGTTTGGAAACACTACCTACCAACATGCTGTGTATGTCGCAGATATTGCAGACCCTTTCATTCTTGGACTGGACTTTCTAAAGGAGCATGGTTTCACTCTAGACTTCAACAAGAACGAATTACGTTCCATACACGAAGAAGTCACTATATTCAAAATTGAACACAGGACAGAATCTATTCGACAGGTAACCGCTAACGAGAATATTACCATTCCCCAAGGACTGAAATCATAGTACCTGGATACATCGGTAACGATGTGAGTTTCAACTCTGGCCTAATTGGATCTGCGGAAAATAAAGCGAATGGATTGCTAATAGCTTCGACGCTAGTGGACCTTTCCAGAAAAACTATCCCGGTAAGAATTTGCAACGTAACTGAAAAACCTAGAGTGTTCCAGAAAGGTGAAGTGTTGGCAACCTGCAGTCCAGTAACATGTGTCTGCAAAAGTTCGAGCTTGCTCCTATCCAACTCGCCTCAACAGTTGACTCCCGACCTTCTAGAAAATGCTGAATTGTCCCCGAACAGAAAAGCTCCGCAGAAAGACTGTTCCAAGAATTTGAAGACGTGTTTTCTAGAAACAGTAGCGATATTGGCCATACTACAGTGACACAACACAGAATTGATACAGCAGACCATCCGCCGATTAAACAGCACCCAAGACGCTTGCCGTTTGCTAAACAGGAAGAGGTCGGAACACTACTACGAGAGATGCAGGAAAATGACATCATAGAACCGTCTTCGAGTCCGTGGGCATCTCCAATCGTCTTGGTTCGTAAGAAAGATGGCTCCACAAGATTTTGCGTGGACTATCGAAAACTTAACGACGTCACCAAGGAAGGACAGCTACCCTCTTCCACGGATAGATGACACCCTGGATACCCTTTCCGGTCATAAATGGTTCTCGACTTTAGATTTAAAGAGCGGATACTGGCAAGTGGAGATCCATCCCGAAGATAGAAAAAACAGCATTCACTTCCGGCCAAGGACTATGGCAGTTCAAAGTCATGCCGTTCGGGCTCTGCAATGCGCCAGCTACTTTCGAGCGCCTGATGGAGACCGTGCTAAAGGGTCTGACTTTTGAAGCTTGCCTTATTTACCTGGATGACGTCATAATAGGAGGGCGTACGTTTGAAGAACATCTTCAAAATATCCGGAAGGTGTTATCAAAATTAAGCGACGCTAACTTGAAGCTAAACCCTTCGAAATGCAAGTTCTTCCAGAAAGAAGTCAATTATCTGGGACACATCATCTCTGCAGAAGGTGTTCGTACGGACCCCGAAAAGTGTCCGCCGTAAAGAATTGGAAACGCCCTGAAAACCTCCGTGAGCTGCGAAGCTACCTGGGACTATGTACTTATTACCGAAAGTTTGTGGAAGGGTTCTCTAACATCGCAAGACCCTTGCACAAGCTAACAGAAAGTAAACAAAAGTTTCAGTGGACAAAAGAATGTGAAGATTCCTTCCTCCAGCTTAAAGAAGCTTTGACGTCTTCACCGATCTTAATATATCCACAACCGGACAAGCCATTTATCTTGGACACTGATGCCAGTAATGAGAGTGTCGGAGCAGTATTATCTCAGGAAATAGATGGCCAGGAACGAGTCGTAGCTTATTGGAGTAAGTGTTTATCGAAACTGGAAAGAAATTATTGTGTCACTCGAAAAGAGCTACTGGCTATTGTGAAAGCCATCGAGCATTTCCATCACTATCTCTATGGCCAAAAATTTCTTCTACGTACCAATCATGCCTCTTTAACCTGGCTAATGAATTTTAGAAACACTGAAGGCCAGGTAGCCAGATGGATACAACGGCTCAACGAGTATTACTGTGACATCAGACATCGTAAAGGCTCCTCGCATGGAAATGCTGATGCCCTTTCAAGAAGACCATGCCCAGAAAATTGTCGTCATTATTCCAGAGTAGAGACCAAATGTGACTATGCTATACGCCAGATAACAACTTCAACAGCGACGCCACCCGATCCCTGGAGTGACGAGAAAGTTCGAGAAGACCAGATGGCGGATCCTGATATTAAACCCCTTATAGAGTTTATGGAGTCTTCCAGCAATAAACCAAGTTGGCAGGACATCTCGGCTTATAGTCCTACAACTAAGCAGTATTGGGCCCTCTGGAATTCTCTACATCTCAGGAATGGTGTTCTATACCGAAAATTCGAATCAGAGGATGGAAAGACATTCAGGTGGCAATTAGTACTTCCTCGATCTCATATCCCAGAGGTACTCAAAGAATTGCATGGCAGCCCAACAGGAGGTCATTTCGGCGACATGAAAACTTTGCACTGAGTTCGAGAGCGATTCTTCTGGGGTAAAGTGAGAGCTGACGTGGAACAGTGGTGCAAGTCCTGTGATGCCTGTTCAGCTCGGAAGGGGCCAAAGATACGTAGCCGAGGGTAGCTGCATCGCTACAATGTTGGAGCACCCTTCGAACGTATCGCTTTCGATATCCTGGGACCTCTGCCAAGGACTGTGTCTGGTAATAAGTACCTACTTGTTGTCATGGACTACTTCACGAAATGGCCCGAAGTGTACCCCATTCCGGATCAGGAAGCCCCCACCGTAGCGGAGGCTGTAGTGCAGCACTGGATATCGAGATATGGGGTACCTCTTCAACTTCATTCCGATCAGGGAAGAAATTTCGTCTCTGCGGTATTGAAGGGGGTCTGTGAACTACTCGGAATTGACAAGACCAAGACCACACCTTTGCACCCACAGTCAGATGGCATGGTGGAGAGGTTTAATCGTACCATCCTGAATAACCTCTCACTGATGGTCTCCAAGAACCAACAAGACTGGGACCAGAAAGTTCCTCTCTTTCTGCTAGCGTACCGCAGCGCCGTTCACGAGACTACCGGATATTCACCATCCCAGATGCTTTTTGGCCGAGATCTTCGTCTCCCTTGTGACCTGCTGTTTGGTCGCCCTCCAGATACACCTTCATCACCTGAGGAGTACGTGCAGAATCTCCAGGCACGTTTTGAAGATGTACACAATTTGGCTCGAGAACGGATCAACCTGAGGACGGAGAAGATGAAGACTCGGTACGACACAAAAGCCACAGGACATCAATTCAAGGAAGGTGACAAGGTGTGGTTCTACAACCCGACTCGACGCAAAGGACTTTCTCCTAAGCTACAATCGCATTGGGACGGTCCTTATACAATTTTAAAGATAATAAACGACGTCGTAATCCGGATCCGTAAGTCAACGAATTCGAAGCCTAGAGTCGTTCATTACGACAGGCTTGCTCCATATTATGGCCATAATTCTTAGTGTGTCGATTATCGTGTAATTTATTTTGACCATGGTCTTGTATAAATAAGTTAGTGTGTAAATAATCTTGTAAATAATTTTGTTTATTGTTTTGTAAGTGTTTATTTTCTACTATGCATTACGTGTTTATTTTGTACTATGCATTAGGTGTTTATTTTGTACTATGTATTACATGTTTATTATTGCATATTCATTTAATTGTTTTTAATCAATTGCTTTATTATTATGTTAACGTCTGATGAAGGGTTGTACTGCCCGGGACGTGCAGTTCTTGAGAGGGGGCAATGTTACGAATTTAGTCTTATTCTAATTGTTTCTACTCATTTGTGTTCATTTTTACAGTTTAATTTGTCGTATCTAATGTGATTTCAACCCTGTTTACCTGTAATATCATTTCCACTGCATTGCACGGCCCCCATGCTTTAACATTGGTTTAAATGGTAAACTCGCCAAATATTGCAGCTAGCGCCAAGTTGGCGACGGATTTGGCGACTTAATTTTTGGCGCCAAATTTGGCGATATATCGCCAAATGTGGGTGATAAGCTTGGCGACCATGGCAACCCTGCTCCTAATAACCCTGTCTGGCAACCCTATCGCGGTATTGTAACACTATTGTATTGAATGTATTACTGTATTGAGCTTTTCCTTCCGGATTTTGCTAGACCTTTCTATTTCTCGATTATTCTGGCAAGTGCAAGAGGTTTCTGACCGAAAGGTATAAAAGGGCCCGGCCGGCTAGTCAGTTAGTCAGATCTCAGCTTTCATGCAAGTGATACCTCTCTGAGCTAGAAAGAGAGACGATTGCATAGTGAGTGTGTGCATGTTTTTATTGAGTTATTATTTTTGTGCTGAGTGTTTACTATTGCTTTTGTTAGTGTATTACATCTGTGTTATCAGTATTTTCATCGATTGTACATGACTTTCTCGAACTGTTCTACAATTTGTGGAGGACTGTTTTGGCCAAGAATAAAATTGTTTTGGATCCCGCTCTTCGGCTTCAATCATTTCGAACCCCCGAAAACGCAACAGTATTTTTATATTACATTAATAAGAAAATAATTACATAATATATATTACAATTAATAATGAATATCAATTACAAAGTACTGAAAAAACTTGCAATATTCTATAAACTGCAAGTTCCTTCAACGAATTTCATTGAACAAGAAACATTAAAAAAAGCATTTTTAAAACATAAATAAACGATTCATAGCAATAATTTAAAGTACAACACTCATTCTTAAAACGAATAAATTCCTAGTACTAAACCATATTAGAAATATCCATATCTGAAAGTAGCACAAAATAAAACAGAAGAACAATTACACTGAAAACGGTTAAATTTTTAAAGAAATATAATTAAAATTGCCTGAAATTAATAGGGTTACCACGGGGGGAAAAACCAATAAAAGTCATTTCTAATGTATGTTATCCCTATGGCAACCACATCGCCAGATGATAAAAATATCAAGGTAACCATATTGTAATTTTATCATCCATCTTGGCGAACATAAACAACTTGGTGCTATTACCCCGGATATCAAACTAGCACCCTCAAAACAACTAAATGTGCATGACTTAATATTGCACAAACCAGCTTGACCGACTATCGCCTTTTGACTGATTGAGTAATAACTATATTAAAGGCTATACATGGATGACGGTCATCACATAATAATGCAGTCTTACGACTGTTGCCAGTTTGCATATAGTCTAAAATTCCCAGTTTTTTGTACAATACAACCAAAAATAACATTCGACTGTTAAAATTATTCGAATTCTTATTTTTAATGTTGAGTTGAGAACAAAACATGGCCCCACGAAGGTCAAGGTCCTGGGACCATGCCTTAAAACATCCTGACCTACATTTAAATGCGGAAAAGGGCTAGATAAACGCCTGTCATTAGCCATAGCTTTAAGCACCATACAGGTGACAGAATGATTTGGCTTGGTTCCACCCCAATTTTGAGCAAGAACACCCTGGAGGTGGTCAGGGGCTTCCCACCTCTCTTCCCCTTTCACCAACCCTACTAGAGAATTTTTGGCTCAATGGCTATTTAGAGAACTCCCATGCTGTACAGGCACTCTACATTTACAAACATCCATGCCTTCTCCAAAATTCAAACCCAGGCCCTACGACACAGCAGTCAGCAGCATTTGTTATTATTAGATCAATGAACATTATGTTAAAAGAACTCCAAAATATCATTGGTGGTCCATACCAACATGTTCTTAAAACAAAAATAAGTTCTTACACAGCACATCAACTGTATTAATGCCACTTTTGGTCATGTTATAAAAAGTTACCATTTTGAGTCTTAGCTGCTTTTCAGTAAACCATACAAGACCTGCCTTGTTAGAGGGATTGATGCTGGTTAATTTTGTTAGGTTCAAAGTCCTCATGTTGATGTGGTGTGGAAGTTTCAGGAGTATAAGTCAGCTCTAGTGTTCACCTTGTCGTTTGACTGTGATTCAAAACTAAAAAGTTTATCACTAATAGCCCTTTTATTGTTTCAAAGTGTGACATTAATAAACATTCTATCAGTTACTTTCTTGACTAAGTATTTATATGTGGTTGTCTCAAAAAAATCACACATATATATATATATATATTGCAGAATGCTAGAGTTAAATTTTTATTACTAAGTTCAAAAAGAGAGGAATAAAAATATATACATATACTGTATTTTGTATAAATTGCAACACTTTTGCTGAAATAAAAGAAATCTGAAATATTATTATACATTGCTCTTATGTTTTGAAGTCATTTATTCGAGGTATTTTCCCAGACTTTCGACAAAATAGTTTTCTTCTAGAATTTCAACTCTTTTAGTTCATAAGACAAGTCATTTCTTTTAAATAAATAGTATTTCAATTCATGTAGATGTAAAATTTTATTCTCGTCTCTTTTGTTGTTTTCAAAGCTAATGTTTTTATGCCTGATCACATAAACGACTATCATTTTTATTTTGATAAATAGTTTTGAAGTGAGACAATCTAAAACATAGATTTTGTGATAGAATATAATACATTGTTGACTAATTGTGATACTGTTTCCTTTAATTTGAATCATAATTTTGATTCAATTTCAATAGTATGCTGACTGCATTAAATTTGAAAACACCATTTTCAATAATTTGAAAAAACAGTGAAGTTTACTTGCTTTTATGCAATTTGCATATTATTCTATTTTCTGTTATTTTAATGTTGGAGTGTTCTGCAAGCAGCTGTATTAGGATTTTGTTTTGTTGGGTAATGGGAACTTGAATCTGAGAGCTACATGGAAAACTAGAAAGGCTGTATAGTATTCCCTTATTTTTGAAAGAGTAATTTGGGTGGATTTCGTTCCATATGGATGATAGATTAATGTAATGTTTGATTTTGAGATACACAAATATTGTTATCTACGACAGCATGTACATAAGATTTTTTACCTTTTGAATTGACATTGAAATGTCATTGAAATTTTTTATGAAATTTACGTGTTTAATTTTTTTTTCAATCTTTCATCCAAAAGAAACCAGTCCATAGCTGTAAAATGGATCATTTGCCTAACTTAATTTTTTTTACAAGTATGTCTGGTGTCATAAAACTAGTTAAAAATTGACAATGACAAATTTTAAAGATTCACCGTAACATAGTCGATGCTTTTACATTTATACTAAAAAGAAAAATTTAAGACAAACGGTTGTGATTTTGTATTCACAAGTTTGGATCACATTTATATATGATGAATGTAAGTGGATACTATCACACACACACAGAATAAAACTATTTTAATTCCAAATCCTTTAAAATTGCAGAATGCACTGTACCATCCATTCTTTTAAAATTTTATTTATTCATAATATTTCCTTAGAATACTCAATTATTTAGTTTTTACTTTTCAAGCAATGGAACCTTTTTGATATTTCTTTTCTTTATAGTTGTAAATATTTGAAATTATGATAAAACATTTACTGTGGCAAATAAATGCTTTGAAAAGCAGGTACATTTAACCTATTTCAATTTTTGTGAATATTCTATTAGGCTGCAAATTTTGTTCAATTTAATTACATAAGTGCATTGTTGAAATCCCTTCAATTTTTTAGAATTGAAAATAATCAAATTATGAACTAAACAAAAATTTAACATTTGAAACAAATTGCTTAACGCATTAAGTAAAAACTTATCGTTGTGTAAATGTCAAAAATTAGAAATGATTCTAGCTTTTATCGTTTTTTTTTCTGTTTCGTCATTTAAATTACGAGGTCCGTTAATATTAATAATTTATCAATTTAAAAATGTTCCTAAAAATGAGAAATTCTTTAAAAACACATTTAAGAAATTTAAGATTATATTTTTCTACAGTAATAAATTGTTTTAATAAGGATATAATTTGATTAATGCTTTTAATTTTTGAATATTTGATATAAAATTAACAAAATATCTTCAGTTTGGCTTCATTGACAAAATTGTTTGATACAAACATTTTATTTGACAGAAAAGCATTCTTTAATGCTATTTTGTGTAAATTGTTGTAAAAAAAATGATTTATATTCTTCTTATTTACTATATTAGAATCTGTTTCTTTACAAATGACAAAATGATTGGTATAAAATTACATAATGAATTTTTCACTTGAAACACGTTTACAAAAAGAATATTCTAAGAAACCTTTGCAAAGTGTAATTCATTTTATTTAAAATTTATAATTATTTTTACCTTTAAACACATAATGACATCTCAAATTACAATATAGGAAAAAAAATGCTGAAACTGATTTTATTGTGAAAAATAGGTAAACTCAGATTTTGTGCGTAAGTATGATGAAATAACTTTCTAGGATAGACAAGTCAGATCAACATTATTTACAATTACAAAATTATTTTTTTTCTCAAACATTGACTGCTCAATCATAAGTTGCTCGATAACTGTACTACTGTTTAACCTTTTGGAGACAGCGGTCTTTGTGAGAAAAATGCCCTTAAAGACGGCGCTTCCAGCGAACTTTACTCCCCTGTTTTCGTAGCTGATTAATGACACCATACATCGGCGGATAAAAGAAGCAGAGCAGTCGTTGATACCCCGCTGAATAGTGGGGATGTTCACAGCTTAGAAAGTCCCTAAACACAAATAGTCTCCCTGTCTTAGGGAAACATGTTTTCTTGAAGAATCCAATGTAGTAATTACTAATGTTTTCAGTTCAAGAAAATTCAAGAAATTTTAGCACAAAACAGAGGTGATAATATAAAGAATTTAAAAAAAAATTAAACGCCTATATCATTGTAGGAAAAGGTACAATAAACTAATCCAAATTTAATTGATTTTATTTAAAAAAAAATATTTATATTTTGATTTTCAATTAAATTTATTAAAATAGTTATAAAATGTTTTAAATTTATTTTTTATTCATATATATAAATGCTGGAATTTGTACATACACACCTGGTGTTAAAATTTAAAATAGTCAAATTAGAAATAAGAAGTAAATAATATGATTCTTCATAACTTGCATATAATTATAAGCAAAAATACAAAATAAAATAAAAGCCCAATTGCTGATCATGTCTTTTTTATGTTATAATGCAAAGTTCAGACTTTCTCAAATAGACAATAAAATGAGTTTAAAAGCTCTTACAAGCATCTGCATATCAATAAACATGTTGCCATAAATCCTTTTTGGAAACTTCATTGTTGCTCAATTTATAATTGTTTTTTTTTTTTAGAACATGCCAGAAAAATCTTAAAAATTTAAATCCTCTTAAGGATTTTCGTATATATCTTCCATAAAGGAATGAAAGGTTTGATATATAATTGTCATTTTTTATTTTTCCATAATCCATTATATTATGATACATTAGAATTCATAGTACTCAAGGAATCCTAAAATTAAATCTACATTTTATTATAACAAGCATCTTTCAAAAATAAAAATCTTTTATTTTGATCTAATTCTTCTTATATATACAGAAAATTCTGATAAAACATTTACTATGGCAAATATATGAGATGAATAGCAGTTAAGTGTTTCGCATTATGCTATAAAATATGAATATCCTAAGCCTATAAGTGTTGGCCCTTGTTGGATAGTGCAACATTGTAGTCACTACATGTTTTTATTGAAAAATGGTCACGATTATAGGTTCCATTGTGTAGCAGAGCTGATACGCATAAAATCAAAGTCCTTACGTTGTCGTGGTGTGAAAATAAGAAGTGGGGGCTCTAGCTCGACTATCATTCTCGTTACTTGATTGTCATTTAAATTACGAGGTCCGTCTTATTACTTTGACCCTAATAAAACTCGTAAATGAAATATTAATAATTTATCAATTTTTATATATACCTCGTGTTCCTAAAAATAAATTCTTTAAATATACATTAGAAATTTAAAATTTTATTTTTTCCAACATTAATAAATTGTTTTCATTAGTAAAAAAATGAAAATCTTTGAATTCTTAAAATACTTGATAGTAAAACACAAACAATAAGCTGATATCAAAGACTAAATATTATGACTACAAACATATTTAAGTTGCTGAGGAGCTTCATGCATCTCGACAAACTTGTTTATACTAAAGGATTATATTATTCTTATTTATAATTAATTGTTTCTTTTGCGAGTAAGGGCAACATATTGGGACTCCTTAATTTTTTTTTCACTTTTCGTACAAAAAAGTGATATTCTTAGCCTTTGAATAATCCTTACTTTTTATTTAAAATTTCAAAATAATTGCATATTATTGCTTAAATTCTAAGATTACAGCTCTGATTTTTGTGTGGTAATGAACTGACTTTTGTGTGTGATTTTGTGTATAAGATAGAGCCAATACATTCCTATGAAGCCAACTCTTTCGATCAACATCAAAACAATTACAAAAACGTTTCCTTTTCAATGCACAGGCAGACATGTCATGAGTTCGAGCCCAGTACCACTAAAGACCGCCGTGTAGGGCAGCGATACACGTTAAATCTGTTGAGAGCTGAAACGTCCTCCCGTAGTGTGGTAGTTTGGAGAGGAGGGTGCCAGCTCAGGTGTCGTCCACGTCACTTGACCATGGTTCAAAATTACGTGGTCCTTCGCCAAAAGCCCTCGTGTAGCTGAACAGTGCGACGTTAATATTCGCTCACTCACTCTCAACAGTCGGCAACAATTTTTCTTTGATTTTCTTCAAAACGAAGAAAGATTGATTGATTGAATATTAACGTCGCACTGTTCAGCTACACGAGGGCTTTTGGCGACGGACCGCGTAATTTTGAACCATGGTCAAAGTGAGCGTGGGCGACACCTGAGCTGGCACCCCCTCTCCTAACTACCACACCACACCAACGGGAGGACGTTTCAGCTCTCGACAGATTTAACGTGCATCGCTGCCCTACACAGCGGGTCTTTTTAGTGGTACTGGGATCGAACCCGTGACAAAGCAAGCCACAGTCCGATACCTATACCACTTTAGGCTACCGCGGCCACCAAAGCGAAGAAAGACTTTAGCTTCAAGTATCCCCCCCGCTTCGTTTGGACAGTCCCCTAAGTCAGTGCTCTGCAACCTTTTTATCGCTGTGGACCGGTCAACGTTTGATAATTTTACCGCGGCCCGCTGAGGGTGGGACACGTTGATTATTTATATTTTAGATTGTTTTTATTTAACAATTTTATTTTAGTTACATTTAAATATGCCTTCAGAATAAAATATAGTTACACTAAAAATGAATAAAAGTGATTTCTGTGGAAAGTTGCGCAAATCCGAGAGAAATGCACCACTTTAAATAAAATGGCAATAGTTTAATGTTCTTTAGATTGCCTGGCACCATTGGATCCGCGGACCGGGGGTTGCGGATCACTGCCCTAAGTGATAGGGTGCTTTTTACCTTATCTCTCAAAATCTAACACAATATCAGTTCCCCGAAGAGGGTTATTTTCATTCTCCTAATAACGTTCGCAAAGTAGAAGAGGACAGTCTTGAAGAAGGGCTTGGTCGGCATAGTTTCTACTTATCCTATGTACGATCATTTCATTGAAAAAGAAATGCACTCTCTAAAGATTTATTACGGCAACTAGAGGAAGAATAGTTTTCCGGCTACTTGAAAGCAACCTTGGAAGATTTACAAGAAGGCAGATGTGCACTTCTAGGTTTTATTACACCAAAAAAAGGCATAGGATAATCAACAATGACCAAAAACTAAAGCATCAACAATAATCAAGAGGGACAAGCATTCTTTGTTGATGTAAAAGATTTTACAACCTGCTTTCATGATCATTTACAAGAACCAACTGATTCTGTATTCAGAGTTTCAAAAGTTCAATATTCTTAGAGCGCACCCGAACACTTTTTCTTTGTACTATCATACCTAAAAAGTGTGACTCACGAATAACTGGGCGAAAACAAAAGAGAACAAACACATTTTTTTTTACTTCAATATAACTATTTATTAGACTACATTCTGATTATATTTATTCTTCAGATAGATTTTAGAGCATTTTGCAAATTTTTTTTGTAATTATTATTATAAAGGAAACTTACTTTAATTTTTTTTTTAATCAGGAAATCCAACACTGTAGAACTTTCAAAGAATAATAGTATAACAAAAGTAAGGATTTCATTTTTGCTTTTAAGGTTTTTGTATAAATCGGGGTATTTTTCTTATGATGAAGAGCTTGTAATATATGTTTTCTACAAATTTCAAAGAAATGATATCGGGATTAAGAGTTTCTGGTTCGAACACTCAGCTTTTGTTATCAATTGTTATAATAAAAATGTCGAAGTTAGTGTCCTGTGCATTTTATAAATAAAGTCGAAGGACTAAAATGGATAATTTTAAGAATCTGTAACAAATATTTCTGTAATTTTTTGTTGTAAATATCTTTTCTTTTTTTTGTTGTTTATATACGATCAAAAATAGGCTTTTTTTATGCTTCAATATAGTTTTTTAAAAAATATTCTTCATTAAGCATAACGTAAGATAACAGTAAAAATACGTTTCTGTACAGTAATACATTGTGTAATCTAGATATGTATTATAAATGTGAAAGTTTGTGAGGATGTTTGGCCGTCTTTTGCGCAAAAAAACAACTGAATGGATTTTAATGAAACTTTACAGTAATATAGCTTATACATCAGAAGAACACATAGGCTATAATTTATAGCATAGACTATAATTTATAAAGATATTGTGTGAAGTGTCCAAAGTATAACGATATTTGACAAGTAAGTAGGAAAAAATTCTGCCATCTATAAGCAATTCTGGCGTGCGCAAAAAAAAAAGCCCCGACAGCATATATCTATCTTTTGTTTTGGCTACGCATGGCACTCGCTTCTAATTAATTCCTGTGATCAGCATAATCCCTAATTTTTTTTATTTCAGAATAAAACTAGGTTTTGAAGGGAGAGGTTGTTATAAATCTCTCTTTATTTGAATGTCTTTTTTATGCACATTTGGAATTAAAAAATTGATCTTTTTTCACAATAAATGCTTTCATCGGTTATGGTACTTAAAAGTAAATAAACTTTCTCTTTCACAGTACATCATTTAGAGAAGTTTTCAAAATTTGTTTGTGGTTAGTAATTAATTATAACGCTGTAATTTTAATTGAATAGGCAGATATTGCATTTTTAAATATAAAAATAATTATAATTACTGTACTGTAATTTTTGGAGTTAATATTAACGTTGCACTGTTAAGCTTTTGGCAACAGACCACGTAATTTTAAACCATGGTCAAGTGACATGGATGACACCTGAGCTGGCACTCCCTTCACGCAACTACCACACCACTCCAATTTAGAGAAGGACTTAGCAGGAATATTCTTTGAAAACGATTTGACTATTTTAAGTGAACGGTGTATACAATTAATTTTACAGCGGAATATCTTTAATTTATTAGCTCTAACGGATTAAATT
This sequence comes from Trichonephila clavipes, assembly GCA_019973935.1. Lineage (NCBI taxonomy): Eukaryota > Metazoa > Arthropoda > Arachnida > Araneae > Nephilidae > Trichonephila > Trichonephila clavipes. Next base: position 93,485 of record BMAU01021126.1, read on the forward strand.
TCCCAAAGTGGAGTATTTTGTTTATGTATATCCCTTAATTTTCAATGTAGTGATCCAAAAAAAATATTGTATGAAAAAACCTGCAGTAAATCCTAATGTGGTGGATAAAGTTTTTACGTGCATCACCCCCCTACACGGTGGGTCTTACAAAATTCTAATAAAGCTCGAGCTATGACAGTAGCTAGACATTTGCCAACTTGACTATCGTTAACATTTCATTATGTTTTTCGTTGAATCGCCATTATAATTTAAGAAACAGCATTTCTTGCGAATATTGCAATTTTAACATAAAATAAACACAACAGAAAGTAATATTACACTTTCAGACATAAATTATTTTAAGCGTTTATTACACAAAACTTTTAACAATGTGTTACTTTTGCTGAGCAGAGATCAGATCTTCATTTTCTAAATCTGCTAAAACTTTCTGAATCTCATAAGTGGTAAGTCCCCTTTTACTTTTAGGCATTTTTTTTAAATCAAATTAGTTTAAAATGAAGTGATTAGGTAATCGAGATGACAAAATCGCGTGAAAAAATAACTATGCACTCCCTGCTAGTGAGAATTTAAGCATAAGGGGAAAAAGAGGGACTTCTAGATAAGGGTGAAAGAGGGAACTGTATTCCCCTCCTTTTTAAATACAAAAGAAACCGGTCAAGCAAATGATTTTCCAGGGCTGTAATAGGCCTCATGCTGTTTCGAAAGCTGTTAAGAGGGGAAAGTATTGCGTGGCCGATACATCGGCCAGAGCAGTCTTTTAAAGATCTGTTCCTTTTGGCCTTTATATCGGCCAGTCGTCCTCAAAATGTTAAGGATGCATTTGCCAAATGTACCAGAACTAAACACAGAGCACATTTTCAGACAGAAAAATGTCTCAATTTTCAGAAAATTTGCAACAGTATAATTCATAAATCTGTTTATAATATAGTGGTTTTAATATTTGAAAATATTCCACAGATACTTTTAACATGTAAAGGGATAGCTTATTTAGCATTACGATAAAGGAGAAAAAATGTAAAACACATTTTACACTATAGTAAAATAGGCTGCTCTCTATAGGATAGCAAATCTAGAATATTACATCAATATTTCACTTTTATATTTGAAAAAAATATTTTAAAACCAGGTCCTATTCTTTAACATTAAGCGAAAACAGCCTTAAATCACCCAGCCTGGTACTGATTAAGTATGCTCACCATGGAAAGTAACCTTCCTAATGATTCATAACCAAGGATGTAAAAAAAAGTGGATCTGGTTGATACATGCACCATAGCAATCGCAACTTGAGATTAATGGAAAAGATTCCAAATGATGCTGAATCCCACTGGGAATGCATATCAATTGCTAGAGAAACCTAGTTCATGAACTACTAAAGAGCAATACATTATAAAGGCTTTCCTCTTTTCCTGGGGATAAAAGCAAACAACAAACTGGAGAAGTTCTTAGTCCCAGTTGTTTAATACATACACAGAATTGCTGTAGATTAACACAAGCTTTTTCAAGTAATTTGTTGTATATGATTTAAGTTTGATTTAGTTTAAATAATAAATTATTTATAACTGTTTCAGAACAATGAAAGTGAAGTGTTTCAAGAAATTGAGTTGGTATGCGAGATTAGTAGAAAATATACAGAAGAATTGAAACAAAGAATATGTATGTATAAAATTGAAAAATACAATTAAATTTATAAAATTTTTAAAGGAAGTTCTTTTTCTAAATGAACATAATATTGTGGCTGAAGGATAAAAAAAATAAACAATTTTTTTGTTACTTAATGAATTTATGGGATTATATACAATGTGTACATAACAAAGTTAATATTTTCAGCAATAAAAATCTTGAGTTATCATATAATACAGAATTTTTGCTTTAAAAATATTTTCTATAAATATAGTAATCACCTGAAACCAAATGAAAATTTGTTACTGCATGTAAATCTTAAAATATTCAGCACAGTAATCTAAAATATGTCAAATTCAGTACAGATGCATGCAAGTTGTCATTGGATTCAATACTTCTAAAGCACTGATTCTGAGCTTAGCACTGATTCTCATTAAGCCTTTCAGGCTTAAAGGTTCTCATGTGTGTGTGAGCATATGATCACAATTAGACCTAATTCAAAATTGCTAAATCTGTCACCAGTTGCACTAAAACATCATAGGTGATACATTAGTTTTTGATCAACCCCTTCACTATGAAATTTTATAAACCAACTACTCATTTATATGGTAGTGTTGTTTGTGCAATATCATATTGCTTCAACATTAAACTGATAAAAGTATTTAAGAAATTAATATTGATGCAGAATTTTACATCACATGAGAAAATGAAAGATTTGAAACATACATTTAGATTTTTGTAAAATGTGCATGAATTATTTAACAAATGCAAAATTTAACAGAATTTTATTGCCAATTTTTACATTAGAAAATATACATTTTCATCACGACTGCTTCCTTTTCCAGTCATAATGGAGCATTAAAACAAGTCTAATGTAGTTAATAGAAAAAAATTATACAGCACTCTTACTACTTGAAAATACTCAGTTTTGCTTGATCGTTATCTTGGTTTTAGAAGAATAAATACAAAAAAAAAAATCACATGTGTAAAATAGAAGAAAACTATTTTATTCGAATGTGAAATGGAAAAAAAGAACAGCCGGTTGCTTTTTTTTTATCTACACAATTAACAATGAGCTATAATACAATGTTGTGGTCCTTGCAGTAAACAACATCCAGCAGGAAAGGCACCAGTGATGTTGTCTAATGCAAACGTAAGCAATATGGATGCACGTATCGGTAGCTAAATAAGTCCGATTTCTCTTTTAAAAAATTAGTTACATTTATAATATGGAACAATTTAATTCTTTTCTTCTTTTTTCTCTTTATCTTCTGAGTCGCCCTCACTTGAGGTACTTTCACTAGTAGATTGACTTCCTTGCCTTTCATTGGCCATCTGAAGTAAAAAAAAAAAACAGGCTCAATTAATAAAACTCCATAAAATAAAAAGTATTATGTTACACTATCACAGTACATTTAAAAACCCACCATGAGATAATTTTTAAATTTAACAAGATTTATTTTATTACGCATATACATTTTATCAATTATATTGCATATAGGACAGATAACATTACTATAAAAAAAATGAAAATAGTACTTTAGAGGATGTAACAGAGCATGGAAGATAAGAAATCAGCAGCCCTCAATATGAGAAAAACATCTAAATAAAAATTCTAAACCTACCTTTTGTTATATGATAAGCATGACATTAAACAAAATGATAAAAAGCCTTACTGCAAATCACTACAATCCTAATTAATTTGAATTAAATTTCTTTAACTATTATATATGATTGAGAGATTTAAAAGAGTTAATCTCTCAATCTATATTATAAATTTGTACACTTGAACTTTAAAACTACAAAAAGGATTATTTTTAGTTTATTGCAATCCCAAGTGTAATTAACTGAAAATTAAAAGCACATATCTATTTTTTGTACTCACTATTTTATATAATCTACACCATTAAATAAAAACTTCTCAATAATTTTAACAAAATTGAAAAACAGCATTTGAGATATTTTTTTTTATCACTAAGCATGCATTCCCCTGTTATTATTTATCTGATGGGTTAAATTCATGAAAGTCACATGATATGTGCTTTCCATTGAAATCATAACTGGCATAAGACTTGTTCTACTAGTAAAATCTCAAATTTGATAAAGAGATGTTCAAATATAAAATTATTCAAGAAGTTTCTCAAAATTGAAAAAAAAAATCCTTATATTTGACATGCACTTTTTGAATCAAACGTATTTTTTTTATAGCTGTGTATTACCATCATTGCCAATATGTATTTTTAAAGGAAAGTATTGTCAAGAAGAAAAGGTTGGCAGCAACAAGGGTATGAACTGTTTGGCTGGAAACACATGATTGCATGTGACTATGATGTCACATGAATTTAGCCCATTGAATTAACTTTGAAACCAAATTACTGGTAAAGTTATGAATGATTACCTCAACATTTTATATAAAATGTCAGCTTCTATATATAACTACTTGTTGCAAAAACTACAGAATAAGATTAAAACTATAAATCTTTTTAGAAACTTCCACCAATAGTATTACTTTCATAATATTAAAAGCATCTACTTATACAAAGATTTCTACAATACTTACCTTTTTATATGCTGCTTCAAACAACTTCAATGATGATTGCTGTAAATCTTGAGTGGCTTTTCGTATGGTTTCGGGAGATTCAGAGTCTTTGTTGCTAAGTAACTGTCTGACTTCTTCAATTTTCGTTTTGATGTTACTCATCTAAAAAAAAATTTAATGTTCATATAAGTTATAAGACAAATTAACAAAAGTAGTGTTACACCTTAGTAAGACACCTTTTTTCCAAAAATTATCAACTTTAATATTAGTCAGAATGTAGGAAGGAAGGCCCACACAGATATAAACCAGTTTCTTATATATACTTAACATTTTTTTAAGCACAACTTTATATATGTGTTCTAATAGAATTATCATGAAATGAAAAGTTTAAAATTTTTACTAAATATATTTATGTATCAAAATATATTGATATGACCAGTTATTTAAATAGTACTCCACTAAAGGAAATAAATCACTTGCCTCTTCCTCTGGAAGCTGGCTCTTGAATTCTTCCATTTTGGATTCTGTGTCATGAATTATACCTTCAGCTTGATTAACAACTTCAACAATTTCCTAGAAAGCAAAAATTGTGGAGGTTATTTCGAAGACAAATTAGTCTTATAGAACAAAGAATTTGAATTGAATTTAACACCATCTAAAGACTCTAAAATTTAGATCACTAGTAAATTAAGACCTATATATAAATTTCATAAATGGCTAAAAAATAAAAATTACCAGAGATTGAAAATTAACTTTAATATCAAATTATCAATGTAATACTGAATTATTGAATTATTCTAAGCATATGTAAAAGTATCAATATTATACATTAGCTTATTTTGAATCCCCTACAACTGCTATAAAATGTTAATATGAAAGTGATTTTTAAAGCCTTAAGTTATTTAGTGTTATATTAATTATAAATCTCGTTTCAAGTAGGGGAACTGTAACCAGAACTTAAAAGGACGCTAGCAAAATATAAATTACAAAATGCATAATCTAAATTATATGTCCAGTTTTATAATTCAGATTGACATTTTAAAATACTTAATCAACTGACAAATTGGCATAAAATCTACAAAATTAAAATTTGTAGGTAAACAAACGTATCTATCTGACCATGCATGTATATCTATCTTCTCACCAACTGCATGACGCAGAAACTCGCCAAAGGTACCAAAAGATTGGGAATGATCCGAGAAATCTGTTTTGACCAATTATATTCCGATAGTGCAATTAGTTAAAAAGATGCTAACTAAAAACTTTGAAACGCATAAATATTGCCATTTTTTCCTGCAAGGCGGCAAAGTTCCAAATTTTCGATGTTTTTTTATCCCCAACATTTTTAAAACACAATCTAATTTTTTTTTTATGAGACTCAGACAAAAAATAATTACAGAATCAGAAAGATCATTTACTTTGCAACGATACGATATAATTTTTTTACAAAATAATGATAGTTTCTATTTTTTACAAAATGAGTCAAAATTGATACGTTTTTATGAAAATGATTCCTAAATCGCTCCGTTTGCATTTTCTTTCATGTTAATGAAATAATATTCCACACTAAAAAAAGTTCATGCTTTTCTCTTTCAGAATCAGTCGTTTAAAAAATTAAATGTCAAAAACTTTTTAATACGATTTTATTTAAATACTTAAGTTCTTTATTTATAAAAATTTATCTCACGAAACTTTTTTCCCGTGTGTAGAACGATATTATACATAATCTGTACAAAGACTGAAAAATTACATTACTTTTTTTTTTAGTTTTTAAAAATTGTGTTTTTGGTTTTTTTGCAATAAATATTTAAAACATTATTTTTGTTACATTTTTTGTTTAAAAATTATTGTTGTTTGCAATCGATAAATGAAGTTTGAAGGCATTAACTTAAAAATGAAGCTCGAAAAAATTAAAACTAACAAATAACACATTTTTACAATAGCCAAGGGTTTGGCAGCAAAAACCTGTTTGGGGCCAAACAACTCTTCTACTCAGTGCCTGTCACGTTTGATGAAAGGTTACACTAGAAAAGAAGATGCGCCTATAAATAATGAAAATCACCAGATTTCGCAAATTTGAATATCTCTTCCTTTTATTTTAAAGGTCTTTTCACTTCTTTTTAATCAAAAATACTCAAAATTTTATTCACGCATTTAATAACTTCACCAGCAATTTTGCAAAGGAAAGATAATTTATTTCGTCACAATACAGTATGTTTTTTTTTTTAACAAAACAACGATACTTAACATATTTTGTGATTTATTCTAAAATGAATCAATATTGATGCATTTATATGAAAATGATTTTTAAAAAACTCATACTTTGATCTTTTAAGAGTTAGTGATTTAAAAATGCTAAGAACTTTTTTTATGAATTTTTAAAAAATATTCAAATTTTACTATTTATCAAATTAAAAATTTTTATAACTTCTTCATTTATAAAAATAATTGCATGAAACTTTTTTCCCGTGTATCGAACATTTAAAAAAATGCTCACAATTTTAATTCAACATCTAATATAGTTGTGATATTTTGTAATTATAAAAATTTCTACTTTTTTCAACATACAACTATTTTTAAAAAAGAACATTTTCGTTTCCGGTGCCTAAAAAGTTGCAAAGTGAGTGAGTGAATATTTAAGTCCCACTGTTCACTTAACTCAAGAGCTTTTGGCGACGCACCTCGACATTTTGAACAATTGTCAAGTGACAATACTTGAGCTGGCACCCATCTACCATACCACACTAACGCTAGGAAGTTTAAACTCGACAAATTCAACAGCGGGTCTTCAGGGGTAGCCAAAATTTTAAAAGGGCAATAATTAAGTGTGGGAAATTACCACATGAATTTTGTAATGACAATATAGAAATCACACACACATACCACGAACAGCTGAGAGTGAGAGGGGAATTTCCATGACAATATGTTATGCATTTAAAAATGTTCGTGCATCGCTGGGAGGAAATAAACTTGTCTCACAAAGAAAAAAAGCAGAAAAATTTTGAAACAAGGAATTTTAAGTGATACACTCCGTAAAAACCCGGGCTAAGTGGGGAGGGGGAGTCATTTTGAAAAGAGTATTAGAGGTGCTGATTTTGTGAAGGAAAGGGAAAACTTATAAAAGTAGAGAAAGTCCGTGCAAACGCCAGCCATGCAGCTAGTTATATACTTAATAAGCTTGAAAACCTTTGTTCATATTTGAATAAAAAATTATACCCCAAAAACTTTCAGAAGTAACACTTTCTTAAATAGAAAATAAGCATAGAATTTTAAGATTTAATTAATCTCAATCTGGAGGAAAAGCAACCATAATTACACATTTTTTATGCAATATTTTAATTCTAAATAAAATTAGGTCTTTAAAATTAAGGAAGAAGTCTTAAAAATAAAGATTAGCAACATGTTTAGATTGTACACCAAGAATAACTTACTTTCTTAACCCTGTCTTGTTCTGCATATTTCTCAGCATTCTTAATCATATTTTCAATTTCATCCTTACTTAAGCCTCCAGAAGACTGAATAACAACTGAAAATTAAGTTAAAAACATTACATAAGTAAAAGTGTTATATTTAAAAAAATTATTCTCCTAAATAAAGTAGTATAACTTACTATTTTGTTCCTTGCCAGTTGCCCTATCCCTTGCAGTAACATGAACAATTCCATTAGCATCAATATCAAATGTAACTTCAATTTGTGGTACACCTCTAGGAGCAGGAGGAATACCAACCTAAAAATAAAATAATTAATGTTATGTAATCGAAGGACACAGTTCTTACAATAGAAGCTTGTAAACATTACAAATATTCAAAAGAAATTCAATTTTAAAAAAAATTATTATTTTAAAGTAAGTATCTGCAAGTAAATTACTTTGACAAATTTTTATTTTATACAATCAGACAATTTAATTCAAAATTACCTTGTACTAAAAAAAACTTTGTCAAAAAATTAAAATGTTCATTTTTTAATATTTTTTTTTTAAAAAAAGGTTACCAATTAATACTAAAAATAATCCTACTTATATATCCATACAAATTTTCATAGTTAATCCAAATATTTATTTTTTTTAAAAAAAATTTGTTACAGGTGCAAATCAAACATTGACAATTCCTTTTTTAAGCAAGAGAAACCAAAACACTAGTAAAATGCTTTTAAAAACTCTAATTTTACTTACAAGTGAAAACTGTCCAAGAAGCTTATTGTCATTAGCCATTTCTCGCTCTCCCTGGAAAACTTTAATTTCTACTTGTGTCTGTCCATCAGCAGCTGTAGAAAACACCTATTGAAAATATTACAAAGATTAGTCTGACACTTATATAAAAATTTTTTAATGCAATATAAACCATGGCATATTTACCAACCTGACTTTTCTTGGTTGGAATGGTTGTGTTTTTGGTAATGAGCTTAGTAAATACACCACCTAATGTTTCAATTCCAAGTGATAGAGGAGTGACATCAAGAAGCAAAACATCTGTGACATCACCAGCAAGGACACCACCCTATTTAATAAAAACAGCATTATAAGGAGTAAGGCACAATTTTGTTAAAAATCTAAAAAATGTCTATTAAATTGAGGATAAAAAAAATTAATCTTAAGTAAAAGATATTAGACTTTTTAGATGAAAATAAAATTATATTATTTACAATATTTGTTTTAACCAAATCCTAAACACATTTTCAGGCAGAAAAAAGCCCTAATTTTTGTATATATTCTTAAGTGTATTGTGCCATTAATTAAGATATTTTTAAAATTTAGAGAACTGTCAGAAATAAGATATTTTCTCCTTAATGTTTAAAATGAAAAATCTATTAAACATATAGTAAACAAACAATACAACATACTTCATTGCAGAAAATAATTTAACTTTGAAATTAAAATTAGTACAATATTTTGCTCTATAGGATAAAGTTAAAATATGAATGTTAAGGCATTTTTCCACAATGGAAAATCATTAATGTGTTAGAACATTTCAAAAGACTCAAATTTTTTATACTAATTTATCAATATTATTCATATAATTAAAGATCTTTAGATAAATTAAAATTCATGAAATAGCAAGTAAGAATGATTTTGTTCTTTGCCACAAAAAAAGGAAGCTTGTATGATTTCTCAATTATGTTATAAGAAAAATGTATAATATTCAAATTGTTTCTATTCCTGCCCCCACCCTTAATTAAGTAAACCAACAAATATTTTACAACATACATTTCTAACACAAAATGAAACATAAATCAGATTGAAGTATCTGAACTATTTGCTTTGTTACTCTAGTTATTTACCTGAATGGCAGCCCCTACAGCAACAGCTTCATCAGGATTCACAGATTTACTGGGAGTTCGCTTGAAGAGTTCTTGTACTGTTGCCTGGACCTAGATTTTACACATACATCAGTAAACAGCATTAAAGAAAGAACATTTTGCTTTTAAATATGTTAGTTCACAAGTCCAATTTTTAAAAGATCATACACTAGCTATTACTTTTATTATAGATAGGTATATATTAATTTTGAATTAAAATAGCGATTTAGGACATTTCAAGGGATCAAACGTATCTTTTAAATGAGTGTTAATGTACATTATATGTGTACCCCAGATTAATTATGATTCAATATTTGTTCCCTATGAATATATAAAAGTTTTAGTATTTGCCAATTCACCTCAGGCCAGCAGTTTATCGACAAAACCAGAAATTAATTATTAAATATCTTAATTACTAGCTGTATGGCCCGGTGTTGCTCGGGCTTTCACTACTTTTATAACTTTTCCCTCTCCTTCACAAAATCAGCAATTCTAATACTCTTTTTCAAAATGACTTTCACCCCCCTTCCTCCGCCGTTGCTCGGGCTTTTACCGAGTGTATAACTTAAAATTCCCTGTTTCGAAATTTTTTCGCTTCTTTTATGTCAGACAGGTTTATTTTCCCCCAGTGTTGCATGAGCATTTTTAAATACATAACACATTGACATGGAAATTCCCCTTTCCCTCTCGCTATGATATCTCTCGAGTAAGTGAACAGTAGGACTTTAATATTCACTCACTTTGCAACTTTTTAGGACCCGGAAATGAAAATGTACCTTTTAAAAAATAGTTGAATGTTGAGAAAAGTAGAAATTTTTATAATTACAAAATTTCACAACTGTATTAAAAGTTGAATTAAAATTGTGGGCATTTTTTTGAATCTTCGATACACGGAAAAAAAGTTTCTTGCAACTATTTTTATAAAAAGAAGAAATTATAAAAACTTTGAATTTGATAAGTAGTTATTAAATATTTAAAATTTGAGTAGATTTTAACTGTGTGTGAGATGCAACATATTTAAAAAATAAAATACTATAAAGAATTAAAATTTATTTAAGTAATTCCCAGTTGAATAAAAATGTTACTTTGTCTTCTATTTTTTAAAAATATTAAAACTACCTTTTTTACTAATTATTATAATACTTATTATTACACTTTCTTGAAAGGTTTAGAATTATGTATTGGCAGACTTGTAAAACATTCTATATACATCCAGTATCAATTTTACTGTAGTCTTGTTATAGGTTTATAATATCCCTAATATCCACCGTTCTTCAAGTTTAGTGAAATGGGTGTCCTACTCTTGGCCTTTTTCAACTAAATTTGTTTTGTATTTTGATATTATCTTTTGAACTGTAAATTTGTTTCAATATTTTTTTGATCCACTATAAATAGTATTTAAATTTTAAATTATCACCTTGCTTAGTGGAAACTATTATTAAAACTTTGAATTCAAATGGGAGAATCGATCTTAAGTTGAATTTAAGACATTTATTGAGTGTGAGGACCTGTTAATATTTAGCTTACAAAATAATTTCACTAACGTCATTCAAACTATTCAAATATTGTTTTTTCTCAAGTTGAGTATATGGAAAAGTACACCGAATCTTTGAATTCTGTGTAAGCAACCTTAAATTACCATAACTGAAAACTATATAGCACGATTTAAAAAACAGTGAAAAGCTTTTTCTGAAAAGCGGCGTAAATCTATCTTGGTTCAAAATACATTCTTTTTCAGGTCGACTGATTCAAGATGTATTCGTTTTTGCAAGGATTTTTATAGAATAATTATCTGTGTTTCGTCTTTAGAATTTCAGCAAATTTTTACTTTAATTAATATTGTGCAGTCCGTAAATATTAAGATTTAAAATTTAGCGAACGTAACACTCAAATTTTTCTAAAATCATAAGCAAATAAACAATGTTCCTTTTTCAATTAAAATAGTATAAATAATTTATATCTGGAAGTGTAATATGTTAATATTACTTTTTGTTGTATTTATTTTATGTTAAAATTGTAATCAGCCTCACACTCCGCCTGTCCAAGCTTTCGCAGTTCCCAGCCCCTGGCATAGACAAAACAAAATGCAAAGGTTTGCTTCACACATAAAAGATAGATATTTGCTGTCGCAGGCTTTTTTTGCAGATTGCAGAATTTTTACTACTTACTTGACAATTGTTATATTTTGGACACTTCACACAATATTTTTATAAATTATAGCCTATGTGTTATTCTGATGTATAAGCTATACTATTGTAAAGTTTCATTAAAATTCATTCAGTTGTTTTTGCGTGTAAGACTCCCAAACATCCTCACAAACTTTCACGTTTATAATATATATCCCGATAAGGCAGCCTATTGATACCATTCTAAGAGCTGTTAAACATTTTCCACTGCAAACAAAAGTAATTAAGTCCTAATTGAAACCACTTCATTTAGAAAGGGGAAATTCCAGTTGTGGCTTAACCTTTTGGCTAAGGAATATAAAAACCCAGCAGAAAAACTGGTCTACGTAGCATTACAATTTCCTAATTGGTAGGCAAGGTTTTGTAAACTTAGTGCAAAAAATCTTGTCAAGAGTTGCCCACTTTTCTTTTTGCCAAATTAGTTGGCTCAACCAGAATCCAATCAAAAAATGTATTTAAATTTGCCTATGGCATGGGGTTAATACACAAGTACCAAAATTTAATTTCCCATACTTCCTTTCATACCAAAAAGTATGGGGAATTAAAAATTCAAATTCAGCAATTGCACAAGAAATTATCAAAAATAAAAAAGTATTAACATAAATGTCATTTATATGTAACACTGAAATATGAATAAAATTTTTTTTAAAAAGTACCTTGGGCATTCTTGTCATGCCACCAACCAATATAACTTCTTGGATATCACTTATCTTGACATCAGCATCTTTAATTGCTTTCTTACAAGGTTCAATAGTCCTTTTAATATGATCTGCTACCAAATTTTCAAACTGAGATCTTGATAATTTCATATTCAAATGTTTAGGACCACTAGCATCAACTGTTAGGTAAGGTAAATTGATGTCAGTCTAAAAAAATAAGAAAAAATATTTCAATTAACATTTACACAACAGTTTTATTTGAGATCCTATAAAAAATTGTATATTTATCTAAAATAAGTCTTAGTGGAAATGTTTTGGGAATTTCATATACAGTAAAAAATTAAATCTGTAGAATAAGAATAATGTTATGAAAAGTTCTACACAGCAAATTGATATTTTTTAAATCCAATTTTATTAAAAACTTTTTTTTTAATGAAATAAAAATGAGTAATCATTTATATCGAAGCCCAGTGGCTGAGTGGTAGTGTATTGCACTTCCACGCCACAGGTTAGGGGTTCAAATCCCTGACTGGGCAAGTTCAACTCAGCCTTTCATCCCTTTTGTGGGTCGATAAATGAGTACAAAGCTTGCTTGGGAACTAAACACAGGGGGATTCACATCAGACTGACCACCTGAACGGAACATCTGCTCATGTACCTCAGTGCCCATGGTCATGAAAATTGAGATGGGCCCTCATTGACTGTTGTGCATTGAGTTTAGTTTTATCATTTATATCAATTAAAATTTGAGTATAATTGTTGTTTCATGTGTTCAGGGGCTTTTTTCTATTTTGTAAATCTTTCCAATGTTATGTTTTCTAAACAGATTAATTCATGCGAATATGATTTATATTTATCTTACCAATTCATATCAATGATATTTAATATTTTCGTGAAATATTATAAAAGAACAATTTAATGAATTAACATTTCTTTTGAAACAACTATTAAACAAAATACTTAAAAGAAGCTTTCAAAATATTAACATTGAATAAACTTTATAAGTCTCTTTAAATATTCTAGATTAAATATTTTACATATTAATTTAGCAAAAGAGCTAAATAATATCTCATGTCAAGCATTTTCACACAAGTCCAAAAAATGTTTAGCACAATTTATGGTGGAATTGTTGAAAATCGCTAGGCAATTAATTCAGAGACAACAATATGATTCTACATTTAAAAAAAATAATCCATTGGCATAAAGTATCAAAATATTTTTATAAAACTAATCAATACATTAAATTACCCATGCTTTAACATTTTGCAATGTCTTTTTTTTAAAAAAAAATTTCACAAATTTACACAGTAATATCTCTTCAAATCTTTTCTAATATTCAACTTTTGTTAAATGAATAGTGTTTTTTTTAATTAAGTATATTGTTTCTATTGATAGACTTCTGAAAAAAAAAAGTTAAAAACAATTCTCAGAACTGTTACTTCCACTAAAACTTTGTCACAATATAATTCTGCATAAGAAACTGCATTTAATTAGCAATTTACCTAACAAAATAAAAAGTTACTAAAACAAAATTATTTAACTATTATGAAAATAAATTTTTAATTGCATTTCACTTACAGTACATTTTCCAGCATATTAATTTCAATAAAAAAAATCTAGTAAATGCAAACATAACACGCATGCGCCCCGCACGTACAAAATGTTTTCAAACTAATAATTTTTGTTTTACTGTTTTAAGGTGACTGCCTACCTTCATATCCAATTTTTTTATAAAAACAAATTAAGTGTTTTTAGGAAGAAAAATAAAAATATACATGTAAATACATGAAATTTTTTAAATAAATATTAAAAATATACATGTAAATACATGAAATTTTTTAAATAAATACTATCTCCATGGCCCAGCATTGCACAGGCTACCTCTACTTTTATAAATTATCTCTACTACCTCCATGGCCCAGCATTGCACGGGCTATCTCTCCTTTTATAAATTATCCCTTTCTTTCACAAAATCAGAACTTCCAATACTCATTTTCAAAATGACTTCACCCCCCCCCACACACACACATCTCTTAGCCCGGCGTTGCTCGGGCTCTCTTTTCCTCATGACACCAGCATTTCTGTGTGTATGTTTGTATGCGCACAATGCGAGTGATTTCTAAAATTGTGTCAAAAAATTTCTCTTTTGAAATAGCTGCATGGCCCAGCGTTGCACGGTTACCTTTACTGTTATAAATTTTCCCTTTCTTTCACAAAATCAGAACTTCTAATACTCTTTTCAAAATGACCCCCCCTCTTAGCCCAGTGTTGCTCGCGCTTTCTCTTTTTCTCGTGACACCAGCATTTCTGTGTGTGTGTGTTTGTACACACACAATATGAGTGATTTCAAAAATTATATCAAAAAATTTCCCTTTTCGAAATTTGTTCCATTCCACTTATTTTTGAAATAAGACAGGTTTCTTTCCCCTCTCCATAGCCCGAACACGTTTTTTTAGTGTAAAATTATTGTTCTATCTTCCCCTCCTTCTCACAGATAAAATATAGCTTCAAATTTCAGTGTATGACTTATAAAAAAAATATTGCGTTAGAATTAAAAAAATTATTAATGTGAAGCAATAAATAGAAAACTATTCTGATGCTAAGAGTAAAACAAAAAAACATTCATCATTTTTTAATAATAGTTTCTAAGAATCTAAAATAATAAAATAGATTTCAGATTTTCATGAATCAATCGTTACATATAGTTAGCTTAAAATGTCTCTAAAATGCAATTTGATCCAAAATAATAGACAATGTACTTTTTAATCAACAAAGAATTCATTTAGTAATGAAATAATAGAAATAATCCTTTAAAAAAAACATATTTATTAAAATCAAATTTCTATAAGTAATGAATAAAAGAAAAATTTACAGATAGCTATTGAAACTATTGCTTTTTTCTGAATGTTTGATTAAACATATAAATATATTTAAATTAGAAAAAAAACAGTAAGGGGAAAGCCTATATATATATGTACTAAAAAACATTAAAAAAAAACCCGATCTGATAAACATTTTGATATTTCAATTTTAACCTTTTTCATTCCACTAAAAAAATTTTAAACTTTAAAAAGTAGCGTGATGAGAAACTGAACGTTTCTTCCTCTTCAGTTTCGAACCTGGAAACTGCCTTTTTTTAAAGAAGCGCATTTGAAATCCACACTGTAGGTTCGTTCCTAAGGGGAAAAGCATTGAATTGACATTTAAATTAAAGGAAGATTTGTTCAATTACGCATTGCGTTATTTGTAAAAGTTAAAAAATTTTATCGGGCTTCATTTTTTAGTTAATGCTTTCAAACTTCATATATCAATTGCAAACAATTGTAATTTTTATATAAAAAGTCATGTTTACATATTTGTCGCAAAAGGGAAAAAAATTGTGAAAAACTTTTTTAAACCGTAATTTTTAAGATATTTTATCAATCTTTGTACAGATTACTTATTATATTGTTCAAGACGCAGAAAAAAAGTTTCGTTAGATTATTTTTATTAATAAAGTTAATTTAAATAAAATTTTGAGTATTTTTTTAAAAATCGTAAAAAACAGTTTCTGACATTAAATTTTTTAAATGACTGATTCTAAAAGAGAAAAGCATGAACTTTTTTAGTGCAAAATATTTTTTTCATTAACGCGAAAGAAAGTGCAGCGGAACAACTTAGAATTTTATATTCAAAAAAAGGAACAGATTTCGACTCATTTTAAAAAAATACGAAATATAATTATTTTGTAAAATAAATTATGCCGTATTTTTGCGAAATAAATGCTCTTTACGAATCTGCAAATTTTTTTTGCGTGAGTTTCGTGAAAAAAATTACATCGCCTTTTAAAAACGTCTGAACAAAAAAAGTTCCGAATTTTTCCCTGGCGGTGAGAAACTGTACTAATTATGCGTTTTAAGGTTTTTAATTAATATCTTTTTAACTAATTGGAATATCAGAATATAAATAGTCAAAATGGATCTTTCCCGAAATTTTGGTACCTTTGGCGAGTTTCTGCATCGTATGGTTCGTGAGAAAATAGGGATGCATTCATACATAGATGCGTTTGTTTACCTACGAATCTTAATAGTGTAGATTGTACTTTTAGAAAAATTGGTTGTTTTCAAGGAAATTTTATCAAATTTTTACTCAAACGGGTAACACTCTACAAAAATTTCTAATACAATTATCATAATTTTCTTTATACACAACATATATATCATGGTGCTCTTCAAAATGAGCCAAAATCTAAAAGAAATATTAAAATACAAAAAAAAAATTACAGAGAATCATACATAATATGAAAATTTTGATATTTTTTAAGTTTTTTTCTTTATAAAAACTACCCTAAATGAAAAAATATTTAACTTACAAAACTTATGGTCCACTTTATGAAAAATAATATAATAAACATTCCCACAAAATTTCAAAAGGTTATCTGCTTTGGTTCTTAAGATATCATGTATCTGGTACAGTGTTTTTTTTTCAAAAACATAATTTTGAGGAAAACTCGAAATTTTATCTTACCGCCCTTTTGCATAAAGTGATGTTTTTTAAAATCACTGTAACTTTGTTTCTATTTTGCGTAAAGGAAAAAGAAAAACTGTTTAGGAAAGAAAAATGTTCAACCTATATAAGATTTAAAAAATTTTTTAAAAATGCCTTATTTAGAGGAAAAAACATTTTCAAGGTAGGCAGTCACCTTAAAAGCCACTAAATTGTTTTAATTTTTAACAAGATCACTGTAATAGTTCAGCACCGATTTTTCTTATTAGTGAATCAACTTGCTTTTAAAGTTTTAAAAATATTTGTTTTGAGTATAAAAAATGCTGGTGTGTGAAATATTACACCAATTTATATTGTTTGAATCATCACATTGATATTTTGAAATAAGTTTTGTATTTTTACTAAATTTTTAAATAATCATTTACCTGTACAGAAGATGACAGTTCTATTTTGGCCTTTTCAGCGGCCTCCTTTAGACGTTGCATAGCCATTACATCCTTTGAAAGATCAACACCTTGCTGTAAAAGAAAAAGCAATATTTCATACATTACAAGGAAATTCAAGTCTGGACAGATTGTGTACAGGTATTCAAACATATTATAAAATACCTACATCTTTCTTGAACTCTTTTGCCAAGAAAGTTACAAGTGCATTGTCAAAATCTTCACCTCCGAGGAATGTGTCACCATTGGTGGACTTGACTTCAAAGACACCCTTCTGTATTTCAAGAATTGATATATCAAAAGTTCCACCACCCAGATCATAAACAGCAATGCTATAAAAAAAGGAGGGAAAAAAAATTCAGTGTCATTAGTTTAAAAATTTAATTCATTTAAAAGGATGCATAAATATAAATTATAAATTACAATATTTACACAAAAGAAATAAAATTCTATTGATTTACTACAGTTGATAAAGATTATGGTAAAAACAAGCAATATAAAAAAAATTTAACGTCAATTCCTACAAAAACGTACTGCGCTATCTGTTGCGGCTAACTGTAACTATGAAGGAAATAACGCAGAATAAATTTAAAACTTAATCAATGAATTAATATTTGAAAAACTATTAACATCAAGTGTCATTCACTACAAATTTTTTAAAAGTTATTTGTACTTAATTGGATGAATAGAAAGTATTTTATTAATGATTGAAAATTTGAACAAGATAGAGAGAGTGAGCTAATAGTAGGAATTGTTACACGAAAAACACTATTAAAAGTGATAAAATTAAGTGCTGAAATTGTTATTGAAAATAACCCTGCAGTGTATTTCTTAAAAAGGAAAAGAGAATGTAAAAAAAATTCGCGATTCAGAAATTACAAGAATTCCAAATCTTTTTTCTATTAAAAATACATTTATACTCATGAAACATTAGGGTTAATATCAAAATTCCATCTGCTTCTTATTTTTGTTAATCTTGCACAAGATCAATAATTTTAATTTGTATAATTTAGAGCCAAATAACTATAGTTTAATACTTCAAAATTTTAATTCACATTTAAAACAGTGAAAATGCAAATAAAACTATAAACCATTAAAATTTATACACTTGTTTAGGAAATTAACAATTTATCAACACAACAGAAAAATATAATAGTTATAGTATTAATAATTTATGTACAATTTAATTTATATAAAAAAATTTGATTTGACCTTGCACACAATTTTTAAGGTTGATTAAAATGTTAGATATAAAAGTACATAAAACTTTTTTTTTTTTTAATCAATGAGTTAACTCTTACAAACTATACTGAAGATTATTAATTCAGAAGTATTTTAAATGGAAATGAATGCACAATTGAAATAAAAAGAAATACTAACATTTTGTCAGTTTTGTCAATACCGTAAGCTAAAGCAGCTGCTGTTGGCTCATTAATAACTCTCATAACATTTAATCCAGCAATCTGTCCAGCATCTTTTGTTGCCTAAAATATTATAACTTATTTTATTAATTACTCTACTAAAAATCAAATACAGAACTGAAAAAATAATTACAACTGAATATAAAAAACCAAAATAGGATGAAAATTTACTTTTGATTTCTTTACTAAATATTAATTCAACATTGTCTAACAATCTTTATTTGCTCTACAATTAAAATACCAACTGCTGAAATTTATAGTGTGAATAATAAGGGGTACTTATTGTTATAGGGAACAGTTTGGTGAATGCTTTCCAAGTTGTTGCCAACATGAATATTAACATTATAATGTAAAGCAAATCTCCATTTGTTATCGACACACCAATAAAAAAATTCACCAGCCAACAGTAAATAAAGCATAAGGCTTTTGGAAACAGAACCTTAGATTCTAGGAAACAATTCATCCCAACAGTATTTTTCCATTTCTACTACCTGTATGGAGTGACTGTTAAGGTGAGACATCATTGCTATAAAATGCCCCGCTGAAAAAAAATTACTGCAACTTCCTTCATTTGTTAATTCCAGACTTCCATGATCCGGACATAACAGATAAATTTAGCTAGCACATGAGAAAGAAAATTATATTAAAACTGAAGATACTTGAAAATATCACTCACTGTTAAAATCAGCAAATGATATGTGATAATATTTAAAAACATTGCTACTTATTTATAAATACTGGCAACTGAAATAACTGGCAGAATTTGACATTTTTTCTACAGGTTGTCATGTTTTGCTTTAAGGTCCCTCAAACAAGTACTTGAAAAGGTTTTAAATTAAACAAAAGAAACAATTTCAACTCAATACATAAAAGTTTTTGCTAATATGCTAAAATCTTAATAGAACTTAGATAAATCAAGACTATTATAGCATAAAAGAAATTGTAAAAACTAAGTAAAGAACCCATCAAATGTCAAGGAAAAAATCCCTTTTACTCCTCATCACACAGTCAAACATTAGTGCCAATTGCTAAAAAACCAAAAAAATCTTTTTCTCAATATTTATAAAATAAAGACATCGAATTTATAATAAAAATCTTTCACTTAAAATATTATTTTTTATACTTAATTTATATTGAAAATAAATTTTATTTTAGTCTTTGTACAATAAAAGTTTAAAAAGCAACTATATAACACATACAAGACTATGAATCACATATTTTCTATTATTATCAATAATTTTTAACTCTTAAAAATATAATACTTATGCAATACATAATATCTTTAATAATAAACATTACAATACCTGTCTTTGAGAATCATTGAAATAAGCTGGAACAGTTATCACAGCATTTTTAACAGGTTGTCCAAGATAACTATCTATAATTGAAAAATAATAATTTAAAGTAAAGAAAAGGCTACTTTATATAAATGTACAGATAGGTATTTAAATATTTTCTGCCATTTTTCAATATATTTAACAAAGAAATTTTTTATAAATAAATATTCAATCACTAGCCCTCATATCCAGAAATAAAACAAATTTTACATTTTTAAAGACATGTTTATAAAATATTAAAATTTCCAATGTTCAAACGTCTCTAAAATAACTCACACCCTACAAAATATGCCATTAAGTATAAAAGTATATATATATATATATTAATAATTGATACATATTTAAGGCTGGTTACATTTTCAATAAATGTAAAGAAATTTTAGTTACTACAGAAATATCCAAAAAAAAAAGAACATAAAAGAAAAAAAAATTAGAAATAAGTAACAAATATTTCTAGCACTATTTTTAACACAATAACTTATATACAGTGGCGCACACAGGAATTTTTCAAGGAGGGGGTCTGGGGTTGAAAGTTCACCATTCTTGTATCATGCTCCTTTTGATTTTGTCGATTTTCGGGAACAAAACAGTAAAAAAATTTTTGAATAAATAATTAGCATTAATAAAATTAATCCTTAATAACAGGTAATTAATTAAATTTAATGTACTATATACTTAGAATTATAATCAATCGGGAAAAAATCAAGGGCTTTGGGGGGTCCAGACCCCTAGGAACCCCCCTTGTGTGCGCCACTGCTTATATACGATAACTTCTTATACTGGCTCATTTAGACTAACCATTTTTTAAAAAGTACCTTCATTAATAAAGATTAAATGCATTTTAAATAAGTTGTTTTTTTCCTAGCCGTTTTTCTTCTATCACAAAGAGTTTCTACTTTTAAATCTTTCCAATGGCTAAATATATACCTGCAAACATTCATAAATGCTTATTCTACATATATAAAAATAGCATACACATTTAATTTAGGTAACAAAATGTTGTGAAACAAAAGAAATGGGGAGATAAATTTATGAGTTTCAGAAGATGCAGCTTAAAAATTTCTATAACTACATGCATTAAAATTTGTACAACTAGCAAAATAAAAATACAATATACTGGTTGACAATTTTGAAAAACTTTAAAATAGGCAGCCTACCTTAAGGGTTATCATAAAAGCTAAATACAGTAAAGGTGAACCCCCAAGAAATTCTCTAAAAAAATAGTTACTGAACCAAAAAATTACAAAATTTAAAAATGCACCCTTACTTTAACTTAAATCTACTATCAATAAATAAAAAGTATCAGTGAAATACTAAGACATTCTAATTACCTGCTGTTTCCTTCATTTTCATGAGAACAAAGGCACCTACTTGACTAGGAGAATACATCTTTCCTTGTGCTTCAAGCCAAGCATCACCATTTGAAGCTCTTACAATTTTGAATGGAGCAGTTTTCCTAAATGAAGTAAAAAAGAATTATAAGTTTTGGATTCAAATATACTTAAGGATTAGATACAATAAGGCCTATAACAATCACATGTCATTTTCCACACCATTCTGCAAACTTAAGAACATGCTTTAAATGGTTTTCATTATTAGACCTTACTGTTTAAAGATCTTAGCATTCAAACTTCAAAACCTTATGTACCATAAAATTGAAAAGTATAAATTCAACATTGACCTTATGAAATTTTAATACACAAAATTAATGATCTTTATAATACTACTTCTTAAATTTGGTTTCAACATGTTTAAAAATGGTATAAAATTTTTAGTATATGATACATATTGGAAACCTTAATTATCAAAAAAGATATAACCTAAACAGTATATCAGGAATGTTCTAATGAAACTGCCTGTCCTAAATATAAGCATTTCTTAAATTTTATAAATATAAATATTTCTAGATGGTTCAAGATATTCAGAATTTAGATAGAACTCCTTACATGTCTTTTTGCACTTCTGGATCTTCAAATTTACGTCCAATAAGCCTCTTTGTAGCGGATAATGTGTTGGCAGCATTTGTGACTGCTTGTCTTTTTGCGGGCATTCCGACCAATCTTTCACCATCGGCAGAGAAAGCAACAACAGATGGAGTTGTCCTGGAACCTTCTGCATTTTCTATAACTTTTGGTGTCTTGCCTTCCATGATGGCAACACAAGAATTTGTAGTACCCAAATCAATACCAATAACATGTCCCTTGACTGTGTCTGATCTATTAGATATTGAAGTTTATATCTTTAATTAGATATTTTTCTTTCAAATACATATTTTTACTCTTATTTACAAAAATTTACTAAAATACAAGATAAGACATTTTAAAATGGCATGCTTTTACTTTAAAAAAAGCTTATAAAACTTATTTTAAATTTTTAATAATTCTGTAATTATGATTAAAGCACACACCAAAGGTTCATAGATAACCAAATTGAGACCAAAAAGCGGTTTACCTAGCAAAATCTGCCAAAAATATATATATAAATTCACACGAAATACTTAATGAAGCTCGTAGTCCTATGTATATCTTCATTCCAAAATAAATACAGACAATTCTATGTTTAAAAATTCAGCTAAATGATAAAGCTTAAGTAAAGAGACAAGTAAATGTTACTAATTCAGAATATTTATAAAGAATTTTCCATCAGAAGGAGAAAACTTGCAAGCATTGATAAATCTAAAACAAGTCAGCAGTCAACTGACACATGAATTCAAAATGAATACAAGCTATTACATTAAAGGCTGAAGTGCAGATTAATGCTTCTTGGAATTCGCAATGTTTCTAGTTTTCACGCTGAGATATAACTTCATTCTAATAAGACTATTTAGGAACTCAAATGCAATCGATGAAATCCTAATTCAGCAGCCTGATTTTTTTTTTGCGTCAAAGGAAATACTGTATTTTTCATAACAGCTTTGAAGAAGAAACATTAAAAACGTAGTTTCCAAAATGCTTTCAAGAAGGAAAAAAAAAGCCAGAAATACATAGTTTCTAAAATATAACAGTGAGAAAAACATAGGAAATGTAAATTTTTAAGTAGATATCTTTTTTTTATGGGAGGAGGGGGGACATTTAGGCATCTTACCAAGATACTATCAACTTTTAAAATGGGAAAAGAATTTTAAAGTCACTCAAACTGTAAAGATCAGAGATAAAGGTTCAACAGAACCAAGAGCTCCTACTCAATCCAGTATCAATAATACTATCAATCCATCATTTATACACTAATCAATCCTTTCTTTTTTCATTCAAAAACATTTTAAAAAATCACAACACTTCTAGGAAAGAAAACTTTAAAGAAAAGAAATTAGCCTCACAGTAGTCGCATATGATGTGTAACATCTGACATGTTGTGGTAAATACGCAATAGTAACTTATATCCTGAAAAAAAAATGAATCTGGTATGATTGGAAATAATTTTCTAACGAATAACTATATCTTTAATGAAAATTTTATTTAATTAACACAAGGAGTAATGCAATTTTTTATCAAAAATAATTATTCTTGTTCAATTTGGGAAAGAGCAGAGATAATAGACTTATGATAACTAAAATATGACACATATACTTGTGATTTCAAAGTATTTAAAAACCATTAAGAAACAGCATCAATAACAGTACCACTGTTAGTTGTCGAAAGATTTTGATTTGTGTTTATTTCGAGCTAGAGTTCATCATTCAATAAAGCTATGAGCGGCTCAGCTTTTGGCAAACTGGTGTTAAAATTAAAAATCATCACTCAAAATCATGGGAAGCGAGTGATATTTTTTTTTAAAAAAAAGAGAGAACCACCTCTGGCATATCCCTTCGACCTGAATCATTTTTATCTTTAAATATTAAATTCTTCTGGTTTTTAATACTATGTGAACCCCAATGACACTGGGAAAAATACTAAAAAAATTCCCACTGCCCCCTGGAACATAGACAGTACCCGCACAATCGTGCAGGTTGGGCGTTATCTGTGAAACAGGTCAGCTATGAAGTTTTACGAGTTATACACTTTTAGCACTAAGTTGATAGAAGAAACAATGTTACTTCAACTAAACTTGTTACAAATAAGCAAATTATTGATGTATAATTAACTTTTATTAATTCATTATTTATTTACTGTAAAAATCTTTTATTTTGTTTTTGACAAGTATAAATAACCATTGAATTTTTCATAACATGTTTCCGAATTGCTTTCATAGTTTTCATATCTGCACTTGTGAGGCCTTGAAATGTCATCAACACATCGAAAATGGCTATACATGCCAAGCCTTTTATCCTGGAATGGCCAGGATAAAAGCCCTGACATATAGCGGGTGGATTACAATGCTTCGATCTTTTTGCGAGTGGAATTACAACACTGTTGTCTTCATCATCAGTTAAAATTATTTTGTTAATAAGTGGAGAGATTCATAATGCTTCAACTATCTCTCAACTTAAATTTTAAGCCATCCATTTTGATTTTTTGAGGAATTTCATTCAATATTGCATCTTATTAGCACAGAAACCAAGAATTTGGAACAGCTAAATCAACGAAATGAATGTGCTGATAAAAAAAATAAAGTACATACAGAAAAAACAGGAAAGAACATGGAAATTTAAATTTGATCAAGGGAAATAATTTTCGAAGGAAAATTGATTAATTAATTAAAATTAAATAAATTAATTAATTAAATTAATAAATTAATTAATTAAAATTAAAATGATTTAAAGTAAATTTGAAAAGAGCAAACTCCCGGGAATAGAACCCGGGGCAATTCATTTCAAGTCAGCTTCTCTAATCATTAGGCTACGAGGGGTCGTGGAAAGAGTTAAAAGAGTAAAGTAAGCTTTTAGCATGGGTAAGAATGCGAGGGTACCAATAGTCAACACCACGCGCTCTCATTGGTCAAATCAAATAGCACACACTTACGTCACTTCTTGTTACTTATTTCCGTCCCTTTTCACAAAATCACTCCGACAAATATCCAGCAATCGGGGGGAAAGATGTTATACATGGAAAAAAACACGACTTCCAAAATGACTTCTAGATGAAAAATGGAAAAGATGACTTCTACAATGTAACATCAGTAAGAACATTGGTAGAGCAAGTTTTTGGTTTTTCAATATATCGACATTCATACCACAATACTGTTAATCCTCCATTCATATATCATAGACTCTTACATTTAAAAAAAAAAAAAACACTTGTTACTTCATTTTCAGCCATTTCAGAGGAACAGTGTCTTCATAAAACAAACTTTCCTTGTCAGGCTAAAAACTGACGCACTGCCCAAAAAATGACAAAAAGACAATCTGAATAGGATTGTCATTTCCCTGCATTCGGCAGGTTGTCAACTGGATGCAAAAACCCTGCTAAATTTTTGTGGCCAGATCAGAAAGCTCCAGCCAGGGAACTAATTTGATATCCAAGTGCAATGTGCAGATTAAAGAATCGTGCCAAGCAGTGCTTGTTGAGTGATATAGAATCCAAGATGTTGGCCTAGCTGTAATAATAGTCAGGAAATATTTTTTAAAAACTCCTTTGAAAATCAAGGTAGCTTTTCAATTTAGACGGTTGGCTCCTAATTTAGCCCACCCCCGGTTTTTGAACTTTTTTTTGTCGCCAAGCTATCCACCCTTCCTTTTCATCTTTAAATTAAAGTTCCGTGATTTTTGACCGTTAGGTATCTGCAATTAAAAATTACCGTTAGTTATGTTAACTATGGCAACCCTAAAACCGATATATACAGAAAAATTTAACCATTTTCATCTTTAGCATGGTTGAACGATCTTTTTAGAATATGTATGAGTACCGGTTTTTGGGAATGAGTCGCTGTACGAAACATTTAACTATCACTTTTTTTGCTATTTTGGAAGAAAGAGGACAAATGAATTTGCTTGAATGGTGTATGCATGAAAATTTAATTTCTAGCAGGTATGAATGTCCTAAATGTGAAAAAGACATGGTTCTGAGAGAAAGGAAGGGAACGATTGATGAATATGAATGGAGATGCCGTATGAAAGGAGGAGAGAATCCGCATGATGTTTGCAAGAGTATAAGAAAAGGTATGTGGTTCTCTAAGAGTCATTTAAGTATGTGTGATATTTTAATTTTAACACGTCATTTTTTTGGAAAGTCAATGAATGAGTTTGCTGTGAAAGATGCGAGAGTGAATAAAAATACAGTGGTTGATTGGTACATGTTTTGACGAGAGGTCTGCATGGTTGCGGTTTTGAATGAAAGTGAACCACTCGGTGGTGAAGGGAAAATTGTTGAGATTGATGAGAGCATGTTTGGTAAAATGAAATATGGAAAGGGCAAGCCTATGAATGGTCAATGGGTGTTTGGAGGAGTTGAAAAGAACTTTAATAAATTTTTTAGAGTGGTACCAAATCGAACGAAAGAGGAAATTTTTGAGTGTGATAAAGGAGTGGGTGGTACCAGGGTCCATTATAATTTTGGACTGTTGGAAGGCCTACAATTGCCTGTCGCACGAAGGTTATCAGCATTTGCGGGTCAACAACAGTCTGACATTTAAGAACCCTGAAACCGGTGCTCACACCAATTCAATCAAAGGGACATGGTCAGCGATAAATGCAGCCCATGTGGAGGGCGAATTCGACAACTATTTAGTAGAATACATCTGGAGGCGCCGGAGAGAGCATTCGATGGGTGATGATGTTTTTCGGGAATTTTTCCATGCGATCACCACATTGTACCCTCTCATGGAGAAAGACGTTCCATCGTAAGCACGTAAGTTTTCCCAATTTTAGTATGCATTACATTTGCTTCGCTGAACTGTTCAATTTCAGTTTTTATTCATATGGTTATCAAAATTTACCCTTCTTTGAATGTCATACTTTTTTCCTGTTCCGTCGGTAGGAGTTTGAAAATCGCGCTTTGACACCATTTTCGCGCAGATAAGAAAAATCTTCACCAAGGGGTGGGCTATAATAGGAACTTAAAAAAGCACAGCCCTCATATTCTTTAAAGAAATATCCTAGTACTCTATGATATTAGAACTATCCATACTCGATAATAGCACAATACAACAGAAGATTGAAGTAGTAATTTAAAGAATGATGGCAATGAAAATTGTTAAATTTTTTATGAAATCAAATGAAAATAGTTCTAGAATTAATGGGGTTACCGTGGGGGAAAAACAAAAATTTTCTATAATATATGTCACTATATTACCACACAATAAAAATTTTCAAGGTAACCATATTGTAATGTTATCATCCATCTTAGCTAACATAAACAATTTGGCCAGTAGCACTCCGATATCAAATTAGCACCACAAATGATTCTCTTTAGAACATTTCATTACTTCTGTTGAAAAAATTAAAAAATTTCAGCTTTGCCATTCATTGTAAATTTACTTCACTTTTTTGAAATTTCCTTTTAATGGTTTTTCCTCAATAATACATTTGAGATGTATAATTTACATTCCTTTTCTAAAATGACTTTTGGAGCACAAGGGGAAAATACCAATTATAAATTGATGAATTTCTAAACAGTTGATTTTAACTGTTGAATGTTCAGTTTGTGAAAATGACAAGCATTTGATTGACAATATGAATCTTGACTGTTTAGTTTATTAGGAAGCATATATAAAACTTGAATCAGGCCTATTGCTCAGTATGTAAGTGAATGTTGGATTCTCTATAAAGCAGAAGAAAAGTTTCTCACTTTTGAAAGGAAAAAAATGGGGATCTTTGGACCTATTCAAGAGAACAATGAGTACCGAATTCTTTACAATCATGAAATTTACAGGAAATGGGGAGGGAATGACAGTGAGAACTATAAAAGCATCACGCATTAGATGGCTGAGCTATCTGTACAGATATGCCAATGCTTTTCCCACCAAAATGTTATTTTTTTCAAAAATTGAAGGGACCAGAAATAGAAGACTACCACCTACACGATGTTGAAAAGTACCTCCAGCTAATGGAAATTAACCGATGGAAGGCCATCATGATGGATAGGATAAACTGGAGGAGGATCAGCGAGTAAGCCTTGGCATGCAAAAGGCTGCTGAGCTTATGAAGAATTTATTAGGAAATAACACACGACAGATAAATAATCATTTCATTGGGAGTTCTATAAAAGAAGGTAACTGAAGAAAGTAAATTGGACTTTTAATCTACAACACAAATCAATCCACCTTTTAACACAAATTTAAACATAGTTCAACTCTTAAAAATACACAGTATACATGTCAGAAATAAATGATTTACTCACTTGTATCGTCTTTGAACACCATATTTGTTTGTCAATGAAAGCACAGACTACAAAAAAAATTTTAAAAAATGAATGAAAAATATATAAACTTATGATCAGTAATCATTTTCACATCAAGCAAGATCTGTCAATATTTTTAAAGATATCAGTAAAAAGTAAAGATAGATATCAATAAACAGCAATAAATGCCATAGTTCCTATTTTTTAAACTGCTAACTTCATTATTAGTCAATTGTGGGTAATATGTTACAAGTTCCAATTTTAAGATTTGCCTATGAGAATGCTTGTTACAGCTAAGCCAATATAATTTTTTTCCAGCCTTTTATACAATTTTTTACCTATTTGCTCTAATATTAAGTATCTCAAAATATCATGGAACTTTTTTAAACTAAATTCTGGCATCAGACAAGGGAGAAAATTACTGCATACTGAAATACTTCTAAATATGACTGAGGCCTTTTACTATAAAAAAAATCTTTAACATAAAATTATTCAACATAAATCAAAGACAAAGGTTTCTCTTAATTATTAAATTAATATCTGGAGACTATATTTTTTTTCAACATAAAATCTTAATTTAAAGCAGGTTACACTGAAATTACATGTCCGATCTTAAGTTACCAATAGTTTATATATTCTAAAATTTAAAAGCTCAAACGAATTTTCATAATAAATATATAAGTTGATGGATTACTGGAGTAACTGCTTCCCGCAGGGAAGCTCAATCTCCTATCATAATGAATTGGATGAGTTACATGAGTTCAGCTTTCACTTAGCCCATTGCTGCTTAATTAAATAATTATGTGTTAACATTGAGAATATTAACTGACTATTAAGGAAATTTACTTTGGGTGTAGGAAAATGAGAATTTAAGTGTGTGGTGTGATTAAAAAATGGATTAGTGTAGTTGTGTGATCTGTATGTATTTAAAATTAAAGACTTGTCCGCCAAAGCGGACTTTAATAATAGGAAGTCGGGAATTCCTTCGGCGCAGGGTGACCCGCACCGCCGGAAAACTCGCCTCGTCTGAATTTCGCCCAAAACGAGCGAGTATTTAACAGCTTTAGCGCGAGAATGCGCAGTCCAATCAGGGGCAGCCTATGGTGACCCTTTGAGAGTGGGTGTGTCAGGATAGAAATGAGTTTGGGTGCTGAGGCGATCCCAAAGATCGCTTCGCTATTGGCCGACCTACTCTGTTCCCATAGGTCGAGAGTGAGTCCGGTGGGTGGATCCTAGACAAGCACACTGCTTGGCGACAAAAATTTTGGCGCCAAATTTTTAGCGATAAAGTAAAAAGGAATTAAAATATTACGAGGTCTATTGATTAAAGGATTAATATTATATTTTTCGACACGAGCTATTGCTCGGTTAGTATGATTGTCAATATTGTTAAAGAATTTAGTAGCTATTTTTTTGAAAAAGTTTTTTAGTTTTGAGTTTTAATGCGAATCTAATTTCGTCATTTCTCACATACCATGGAGTCTGTGATTATTTTTATAATTTTATTTTGGGCTGATTCCAGCATCTTGATATTAGAATAGGCTGCGTGGCCCCAGATTGGACTTGCGTATTGGAGAATTGGTCTGAAAACGAGTTTATAAATAAGCATTTTATTTCTTAAAGATAAACATGATTTCCGTGCAATTAAGGGGAAAACCTTAGCATGGGAAATATTGAAATTTCTACTTATTTGTATGATGTGTTGTTTAAAAGTGAGTCTTATCTAGGATTACCCCTAGGCTTTTGGTGTTTTTGGACCAGGGTATGTGTGTGTTGTGTAGATATAATTTTGGTGATTCTTTTTTAATGTGGTGTGAGAAGACGGCCTCTGTTTTTGCCACATTAAGAGCAATTTTCCAAGTAGAAAACCAGTCTTCTAGTTTGGCTATGTGTTTGTGTAAGAAGTGAGTAACGAGTTATAGCTCGTTACTTTGTGCCAGGATCGCCATGTCATCAGCAAACATGCTAATCGTGGATTGGCTGGTTCTAGGAATATCATTTACATATATATTGAATATCGGGGAGATGGAACTGCCCTGAGGCGTTCCAGCGTTAATTCTTCTGTTAGTAGAATGGATATTATTGACCGCAAAGGAATGACTTGTAAGGAATGATGAAATTAATTTAATTAAATGGAATTAATTTAATTAAAATTAATTTTGATTAATTTGTAGAGTAGCCCCACATGCCATACTCTATCAAAAGCTTTCTGGATATCTAGGAAAACAGCTCCGGTTGATTTCCGGTCATGAAATCCCGTCTTTATATACTCCACCACCCGCAGAAGCTGGTGTGATGTGGAGAGTCCGGCTCGGCAGCCGTGTTGCTGGGGAATTAAGATGTCGTTATCGTTGAGATGTTGACAAAGTCTTATTTTGAATAATTTTTTCAGCGATTTTACTCAGAACAGGTAATAAAGATATTGGACGGAAACTGTCTGAGAGAGTGGGTCCTCCTAGGACTCAACCATTTGTTAATAATGTTAGTCATTTTTCATAATAAATATCATTTTTACTTAAATTGTACTAATTCATTCATTCTTCACTTCAATCATTAATTTTCAAAACACGCATTACTACTAAAAAAATTTAATAATACACATAACGATTAAGGACTACAATTCTAAGATTACATAATGCATATTTCAAACATTTGCATACGGTATAAAAAATTATAACAATTTGAAACAGAGATTATGTAGATGGAAATAAAAGTTAATATCCACATTAACAGGGAAATAGGAAAAATTAATGAAGTATCAGACTAAAAAATTAAATACCCGGCTGTGAACTTGAGATGCGATGTTTCTGGAGCCGCACAGATTTTGCAAGAGGCAAAAGTTCATAGAAGTTGACCTTGGATTTCGCAAAGCTTTCAACATTTTAATGCTAATTTGATTCAAACACTAGAATATTATTTTAAAAGAAAAGAAGGTATTAGAGTCAGAAACACCGGCAAAATATTGGAAACAGACTAAGACAAGGATTTCTGATGTAATATCACATGCACGTTTCCAGAAAGAAAAATGCACGGTTATTTTCCAGTTAACTTTAGAAATCAACGCATTAGCTAGCATTATAATTATTATATACTAAAAATCTACACTCTGCAACTGAGGAACATAAAAATGAACAAAAATCTAGAAAACATTTTCTAGTAAAATTACAAAATATTTAGTGGATATTTTAGAAAATTCAACAAAAAATTAAATTTTGATTGTAATTTAGATACTAGAGACACTTGGATAGCTGTGTTGAAACATTAAACTAATCTAAAATTACTTGACCGATTGGAACAGATGTAATATTTACATCATCTTTTCTCTGATGAAGTTGTGGAGTTTGTCAACAATTATGGATGATGGCTACCAGGCGCTCTTGCTTGCCTAATTCTAATGACAATCCTCACGTTTGTGATATTGGACGAGAACTATTTGATGCATGTCGATATGGTGATGTTTCACGAGTTCGAAAACTTGTCACGCCTCAGAATGTGAATGCTAGAGATGCTGCTGGTCGAAAATCGACCCCATTGCATTTTGCAGCTGGTTTGTTGAATTTGTTTTGGTTTTTTATAAACGATCCTAAAATTCCTAACACTCAGTACTGAAAAGAATAAAATCCCAGTGCAATTTATGCGAAAAATATTTTTCTATTTTTATGTTTTCTATTTTGATGTGCATGTCATATTCAAGTCGAAATTTTTGTAGTACACTTTTGGTTTTCAAAATTGAACGCGAGTCCAAAAATTTTAGGATTTGTTATAAGCTTATATAATTTTGCTTTCATTTCTACTGCACAAAAGGTTTTATGGTTCATAAATTTCATGTAACAAATTAGGTAAAATATGAGTTCATGAACGAAAAAGAAACTAACATTTAATTATTTACAGTTTTTAGTTTGTTTCATTCCTAGTGTAATTAATATTTAAATGACTTGCATATGATTACATTCCCAAAAATAATTCTTGTTTAACACAATTTGTATACATTCAGGTCAAGTTTCAGTCAGGAATGGCTATAAATAAGGTTTTCGTTTAATGATGAGTTTTAAATTGTGCAGTTTTTAGTTGCACTAAAATTATTAGGCACTATTTACCACTTAATAAGTTCAGTTTTTAAATAATTATCTATTTTATACTTTTTATTCTGGGTAATAATAAAAATCTAATAACTTGTTAACTAACAATGAAGCATATTTAAACAAAAATATTCATCATGCATATTTCGAGAAATTGGACTGCATTATTTATTAAATTATCTGCAAATTAGTTTGTTTCTTAAATTTCATCAGTTTAAAAGTAAATAAATTGTATTTATATGAGGTATATTATTCCTAGTAACTATTGTCAGGTACTTTTAATGTTAAGAATATAATTGTATTATAATTTAAGTTGCTAGTTAAGAAAACCCATCATTATTAATATTTTAAAATATTCATTCTTAATAATGCACTAGATCCATTGACCTATCAATACGGTTGTTGACTTTTGCTGATGATAATGATATCATTACTCTAACCCCCACCGCAATAAGACAAGCCTTAATATCTTTACAGAAAGAAGCCCTCAGGGTGGGACTAAAAATCAATGAGAAGAAGACCCAATGTGTGCCTTGCACTTAATCATGTTTTAACAATTCCCACTTTAAAATTGAAGAGCATAATTTTGAAGTTGTTGACAGCTTCACTTACTTAGGTTCATAAATTAACAATAGAAACGATTGTACCACTGAAATCCAAAAGAGAATTGCTATTGCTAATAGGCATACAAAATTATATAAAATTGAAATTGTTAAAATTTAATGGAATATAAAATTATATGAAATCGAATTTAATCAAAAGAAAAACAAAGGTTCTATTGTATAAAAGTCTGTTAAGATCAGTATTAACTTATGCATGTGAAACTTGATCCATGCCTCAAAAAGTTGAGAATATGATAAGTATCTGCAAAAGGAAGATTTTTTTTTTTTGGAGGAATTCAGGAAAGTGGAACATGTCAAAGATCAAATTTCGAGCTCTGTCAATCATGTAAAGAGTCTATTGTTAACTTAATCAAAATACACCAAATTAAATGGGCAGGTCACATTGTCAGAATGGAGGAAGCAGTACTAAAAAAATCTTCAATGCCCTACCAATTGACATGAAAAAAAGGCAGGCCAAAATCTTAGATGGATTGATAGCCTAGAAAAAGATCTCCTAATTTTGAGAGCTAAGAATTGGAAAACACTAGCAGGAAGAAGGCTGGTCTAGAAAAGGCTTCTTGAGAAGGCCAAGGACCACCCTGAGCTGTCGAGCCTCTTAGGAAGGAAGGAAGATCTATTAACCTTAGAAAACTGTTAACTCAACAAAGCATATACGTAGTTGTGTTTTTAATGTAAAGAAAAATTACTGTCTACTAATTATAACAAATTTTATATGGTACTTGCGTATTATCACAATAGTGCCAACATTCAAGATAACTCACCAAGTTGGTAACTCTGATTTCACGTGTGTCATATGCATTGAGTTGGCCTAGAAAAAGATCTCCTAATTTTGAGAGCTAAGAATTGGAAAACACTAGCAGGAAGAAGGCTGGTCTAGAAAAGGCTTTGTTTCATATAATATCGCCAATACAATTGTAAAATTATATACACTTGGAAAATATTAGCTGCTTTTTTATCATTACTTTCTCTCCTTCTGATTAGTTGTAGATTTTGCAGCCTTTAAGGTGCACAACTTTCTGTTTTTGTTTTGATTATTTTTCAAGTATAGGAAATAAATATTTATGAATTTCATAGAAGTTGTTGCAAACATTAGCAGAAGGGAGAGGTAATTTATTTCTGATTTTTGGACTTACTTAATACAAAACCATTTGTTCATATACTAACTTTAAATATTGGTATTTTCTTTTTTTAAAAAAAATTACAAAGTATGTAAATTTTATTAGGTATTTTTTTTATAAAAATGTTTTGGAGTTCAAGCAAAAAATGTGTAGAAGAAATCACTAAAAACTTGATTATTATTGTATTCATCGGATGTATTTTTATTCTCAGTGAGAGGAGGGGAATAATAATTCATTGGACAGAAAAAAATTTTGTTTTCCAAATGTGTTTTAAAAAAAAAAATGCTATTATTTTTGATAATATAATATATAATTCATTCATTTTTTAAAACATTGCAAAATATTAAAAACTGCTTTAAAAATATGCATATTCTTTTGGTCTATATTTTTTAGGTAGTAATACATTGTACATATAACTATGCAAGAATAATTTTAAAATTATTAAATAATGTATTCTTAAAGGAAATTAGGAAATACCTACTTGTCTATGCTGCAATAACTGTACTCTAAATTATTCAAAATATTTGCTTAAAAAATATTATTATGGAATCTTAGGATTTGGGCGAAGGGATGTTGTGGAACATCTGCTGCAAAATGGAGCCAATGTTCATGCTAGAGATGATGGTGGCTTGATTCCATTGCATAATGCTTGTTCTTTTGGTCATGCTGAAGTTGTACAATTACTTTTAAAACATGGTGCAGATCCTAATGCTCGAGACAACTGGAACTACACCCCTCTCCATGAAGCTGCTATTAAAGGCAAAACGGATGTCTGCATAGGTGTGTACTAGGAATTTTTTTTTTAATTTTGTTTATGCACTATTAATTTTCATTGAACATTAAATGGCTCTTACATATTGCTACTTATAACTTTAAAAAATCTTCTTTTAAAGATTTAAGGGTACTTTTCTGTTTTGCTGGTTCAGATCTCGGAAGTTGGTGTTATTGGTAATTAGCACATCAAAAATAACAATAAATATTAGTTCTCATTGTTTTTCAACCATTTTTGATGTATTATGAAATAGATGATAATGATAAGAAAAGACCACGACTTGTTTAGAAAATGTAGTGGTAAAAGGTTACCATTGGGAATATTCCATTTGGTGTAGGTTGTATCATTTGTGTTGACTTTATTGACTGCGCCAGAGAAATAGAATAGTACCAAAATAAAAAGTGAAAAAAATTTACTTTTATGATTTTTTTATTTTGCTTAAAATATTAAATTTTAGAATAAAAATTTTTTGAAAAATAAAATTCCAGATATTTTATTTTTGTAGAAGCTTAAGAATTTTGAAGTTTCTTCTATGACTTTTGTTAGTTTAATGATTTCAAATAATAGATATTTATTATAATCCTACAGATAAAATTATAATCTTTCATATTTATATTTATTTATTTTTCTTTTTGTAGAAAATATTGAGACAAATTATATGATACTTCAAAACTGATGTAATGTATGTATATTACAAATATATGTCAGAATTTCTTGTGTTAGAAAAGAAAACATGGAAGCTAATGATTTTTCTACATAAACTCATTTTTTGAATTCAGAAGCTATGTGAGTATTTTATAGAAGGCAAATAATATTGCGATTTCAGACACTTCCTTCTGCTTCTCCAGGAATTTGATTACCTACAAAAGAAATTATATATATATATATATATATCCTAACTTTCAGAATCTTTCATTTTGTAATGAATTGTATATAATTTGATCCCATTTCTATTAGAAAGTCATGTGACATAATAAGTTCTTTGAAACCTACTTAACCTATTTGGTGTAGCTATTTGAAAGCTGATTTACAGTTAGATGTACTAGTTGCCATGTGATTGTATAGTTCAGAATAAAGATTTAATGAATATTTGACTCAGTTTAGCCAGAATTGACTCTTGTGCCATGAAGCATGATAATCACTCAGGATATAGATATTTGTTGCTGTAGCATGCTGCATGACTGTAGTATGATTTATTAACTTACTTTGTGATTTTGAATAAACTTATTTGCTTTCAAAATTTCCTACATCAATCTTTTTTTAACAACCTAATTTAGTCATATTTGAAGGGAAAGTTCCTTCCTTAAAATGGTTTTAAACATTCTAAGTCATTTAATTTTTTTTTTTTTTTTTTTTTTTTTGTAATGATAAATTGAGTACATTTTGCTCATACTAGTCCATAGCTACAAGCAGCATGAAAGGAGAGTAGAACAATGTTTTCTTGTAACCAACACATAGAAAGTTTAACCAGATTTCTCTTTATTCTTAATTTTTTTTTTTATGAATCATGTAGTTTTCAGGATACTTGTTTCGTAGAAGAAAAGCTGATTGTACCCTTTAATGACAATAATGTTTGTATATTTCAATTTTATAGTATTACTTCAGCATGGTGCTGACCCCTCTATTCGTAACACGGATGGAAAAGCTGCTTTGGATCTTGCTGATCCTTCTGCCAGATCTGTACTTACAGGAGAGTATAGAAAAGATGAACTGTTAGAAGCTGCACGTAGTGGAAATGAGGAGAAATTAATGGCGCTTTTGACACCCATAAATGTAAATTGTCATGCCAGTGATGGACGAAAGGTATTTTTTGTTTTACTGACTCTTTTATCACTGTGTTAGAGATGTATGTATTTTCAAAGTTAGAGTAAATTAAGGTGGGGGGAGGGTTCTCTCCCCTTGTTTTGAGCATTTCATTGAATTGTTATTTTAAATACTTCTGATGTGCATCATTCACTTGTTTCCCAAAAGATCAATTGGCTATGTGCTTGGAAGTTGATAGGAATTTCCACCCAGATGTTATTTTATTCAGCAATATAATATTCGTCTAATGCAATGATTCTCAACCTTTTTGTTGTTGTGATACACTATTAACAATTTAAAAATTTGGTGGCAAACTAACAATGAAATAAGCTTGAAGGAATTTTACTTATCTACAATACACTGAGTAAAATAGTGTATGATAGTATTTTTCAGTGTTAAAATAAAATAATGTGTACAACAAAATATTTATTGAGTAATTAATTACATATTAATTATGAGGATGCATTTAATGCAAAATTTGAGCTTGATGATTTTTGATAGTTTTGTTTATATTTGGTTGTAAAAATGATAATGCCACTCACTTTGCATCATCTACATTTAAAATTTTCAATCATTTTTTTTATTTTATTTCTATATTTGCTAATGCTGAAAATCTTATTTCACTCAAATAAGATGTAAAAAATTGTAAAAATATTTTTAAAACTTTTTTGCCTGTTATGGGATAATTGCCTCTAATTTTAATCCAAAATGAATTGACTCTTCCAGATGTTTTGAAATTAAATCTTGATTATTATGGAATAAAAATAGTTATTCCTCTTTATTTAAAGTTAATTTATAGACAGATGTATGGGAAATAATGAATAACTCTCTCCTCTCTAGGGTAGTCAAATGGATAATAACCATTTTATGAATAGTTTATTTCTATAAAATAGCCAAATGATTCAGTTCCTAACTTTTTCACTTTTTTCTCAGAGTATAATTTGCAACTTTAAAAAAAATCTAGTGGGACATTTCAAGAATTTGGCAGCACACAAAAGTGATGCAGACTGAGGTTGAGAATCACTGATCTAATGCATGAATTGCAAACTAAAAGACCAACAATGGATGTAAACTTTTATGTTTATTTATTTTAAAGCATCCAAAATTTCTGCATTAATTGTAGCTTTAAATAATAAATTAGCTTAGCAATATATAGATTTAAAAAGTATATATCCATGAAAAATGATTAAGAGGACTTAAATGCAAGTAAAGTAATAAAAATTCTGTATTCTTTTGAAATAAAGCAAATTAAATACAGTCGAACCTCAATATTACGAACCTTTATATTGCGAATTTTTCTATAAAGCAAACTTTTTCCTGGAACCAAGAACATTTCACAATTTTCTTCATAAAATAACCTCCCAATAGTGAAGTGCATTTTCTATATAATGAACTTTTTCTCTTGTGATTCAATTTTTTTTTCTCCCTATGTTTTAAGTATTTCTAGACATTTCAAGTTATTTTCTCTTTTAACACATTTTATGGTGGTCATAAATCTTGAACTGAATTTGTAAGGTACCTAGTTCTCCAACAGCAATAGAATTCTGGGTGTTTCATCCAAGATGTGCAACTCCCATCATCCAACTCACTAGAAACATCTTCGATATCCTCTTTCACCCTCAGTGGAGTTGTGTCATGTCCTTGAACTAGTCTCCATTTGTTTGTAGTGTTGATCTGCCACACTGGTAACTTTGTTTCTAGTAGCTCTAAAATGTGAAAACGTAAGTGCTTGAGCGTCAAAGAAAAAATTTGATTTTTTTCAGGAAGAGGATAAAGGCGTCAAAAAACTTTCCTTAGTTTTTCATTCTTTCTTTCTTTTTTTTTATTGGTAAGATAGATATTTTTATTAATTTACCAAAAGGTGTGAATAATTACTTTTTTAAAAATATTTTTTATGTTTTATAAAGAAAATTGAAAGGTGAACCTCTGTATAGCGAATTTTCCATATAACAAACATTTTTTCGGAATTTAGCGACTTTGCTGTATAGAGGTCCGACTGTAGTTACATTAATTTTAATTTTGCTTTTTATTGATGATATATTTAATATTTTTACTTGGGAGTGTTGAATCTTTTTTCCCCTGGTTCATATGGAAATGCATTACAAGAATTTACTTATTCACCTTTTTATTTACTGGAGCTCCATTTTATACTTGTTACCCCATTCCTGAAATCTTAAAAGGGCTGTGGTAGCCCAGTGGTCAAGGTATCAGATCATGGCAGGCATGTCATGTACCACTAAAGAGACCAGTACCACTAAAGACCCGCCATGTAGGGCAGCGATGCTCGCTAAATCTGTCGAGAGCTTAAACGTCCTCCCGTTGGTGTGGTGTGGTAGTTAGGAGAGGGGGGTTCCAGCTCAGGTGTCGTTCATGTCACTTGACCATGGTTCAAAATAACGTGGTCAGTCGCCAAAAGCCCTCGTGTAGCTGAACAGTGCGACGTTAATATTCACTCACTCACTCATCCTGAAATCTTAAAAGGAATTTCTGATTTAATTTGTTTTTGCTGTATTTTAATCTGCATTTTAACATTAGTTTTTTTATATTAACTTTGATAAAAATTTTATACTAGAGAAATGATAGAGAAATAATGGTTAAATAAAATAATTAATAATAAAATAATATAATTTAAAAATATAATACGTATTTAAGTTTCTAATTTTTTGATAAATACATTCAAATAAGAAATAAAAGTAATTAATGTAGTCAAATTTGAGGACTTAATTTTTTAATCCCTTAACTGCCACCAGCGTATATATACGCCTTTCCGAAGTACGATCCATTGCATTGCGCTGCTATAAAGAAAACTGCTCCCATGGCCTTGGAATGCCATGAAATGACCTTGGCAATGTTTGAAATGGATTTTCTTATTTCAGAGAAGAGGAATAGGGTAATGGTGTGTATATTCATATATATATAAAGGGGATGTTTCTGAAACGGTGAAAGTCATAGTTGTGCAGTTCTTGCTTCTGTTTCTGTTTGAGTAGATCATACTTTTTTTATTCTTCTTTTGCTTCTGTTTTCATTTATTGTGCGAAATAGAAGATCTTTTTATGAAAATGTCTGACAGTGATAAGAGTGATTTCGATGACTATTTTCCATCCTCATATTTCTGGATATATCACAGGATAGATAATTTTTTTATATATATTGTAACTCTAGGGATTTTTTTTTTATTTTCATTTTATTATTTTATCCTTTTTTTTTTTTTTTTTTTTTTTTTTTTGTAAAAAAGTAGGTAGTTTTGGGGAGGAAAAA
The DNA here is from genome assembly GCA_019973935.1 of Trichonephila clavipes. Taxonomy (NCBI): domain Eukaryota; kingdom Metazoa; phylum Arthropoda; class Arachnida; order Araneae; family Nephilidae; genus Trichonephila; species Trichonephila clavipes. Next base: position 133,337 of record BMAU01021126.1, read on the forward strand.
ACGGTGGCACTGGGGAATGAATTCTGTAACTTTTCCATGGCAGTTAAAGGGTTAAGAAGCTTTGGAAATTTTTAATATGTATTCAAAAAGTATGTCCCAAATGGAATGTTTAATATTACATTTTTTCAGTTGTATAAAAATGCTATAGTTATTTTTCCGAAAAATTACATTTATTGTCAACGGAAAATCAAATTATAATGCTTAGTATATAATTTTAAAGATTAGTTCACATGCTTGAAACTTATTGTAATTTTTGTTATATTATTTACATATGGTTATTCTAGACATATTTTTTTAAAAAAGAAATCTTTTATTTATTTCAGTCTACTCCTCTACACTTGGCAGCTGGTTATAATCGTATCCGCATTGTACAACTTCTTCTACAACATGGAGCTGATGTACATGCTAAAGATAAAGGGTAAAATTTTTTTAAGAAAAATTTCTTATTAGCCCCATTAAGGAGATATTTTTTTAACTACTAATGAACTGATCAGCTAATTACTTCTCATTTTTGTTTGTGCATGATTTCACCAATAATGAACATAATTTTGAAAACATGTTATACAAATGAAAAATTTATTTTTAATGTAGTCTTTTGGTGGTTAAAATTGCTCTTTAAAAAAATTGTGCATATGACACTTAAATATGTTGTAGTTGAAAATCATAAAGTGAGGGGAAGGGGGCTAGCTAAGTTTTAATTTTTATTGTCATTGAATTGGACTTTGGGGATATCTAATGATCAATTTGGTAATCCCTACTTGTTGTTGTGACCCTCTTTGATTTTTTTTCTTTTCATTGATTTTTCGGAAAAGTACTCTTAACCCTCTAACCGGATAGCACGGAAAATTCCGTCAGTGTAAAGATGCTTCGAAAATGCACTGCACGGATTTTTCTGCCTTCAAGTAACGTTTTCAAAAGCGGATTAGCCGCACTTTTCTGAAATCCTTTCCCCCTTTTAAAGGTTTAACATCTTGAAAGATAATTGGGGACGTTGGAAGCAGGACACTGATAGAAAGTTTTATGGCTAGCAGGAAACCCCGTGTTTTGACCCTGGGGCAATCGTAAAAAATCGAGGGGAAATTTCTTTAGACCCCAGGAAGTGTTTATTTGTTACATCATATTTTAAAAGTTTTGAAAAGTCCCAACGCATAAGTAAAATATGTTACAATTCCCTTTTGGTTTCATATTAATTTGAAACTGTAACAAGTTGGGGCGTGTCAGTGCAATCTGCTATTTTATATAGTTAGACAAATTATCTTTTTTAAGTATATTCTTTTTGCTTCATTTTTCTTATTTTAATCAAAGCTTTCAGTTTTTGAAACATGATTATTTTATTATAAGATCTCGAAAAAATTAATAAAACACCAAACTCTTTAAAATTTGAAACCTTTTCAATTTTCCAACCCCTAAAAATGAATAAATTTAAACTTCATCAAATAATTTGAAACATTTTCTTACACTTTGATAAAAATAATAATGAAAAAAAAACTAATTAAGATTAATTAGTTTTTTTTTTTTTTTTTTTTTTTTAGATTTCAAAGCCCAAGTGTTCAGGGAAGTTTAAGTACAGTGCCTAGTTATATATTGTTAAAATACACCGAATTATATTTGAATTTTAAGTGCTTGAACTTCAGTTTACATCAAAGACAACATGAATGAAGATTTTCACACATTTTTTTTATAACTTGAATGTTTGAATAAATGGTAATCAAAAATATACGGAAACATTTACAGTAGACATTTATGCATATAAATAAACATAAAAATCAATTTTAAATTCGAACTATTCAAAAACATTCGAATTATTGTTCAAAAATATCTATTTATACAAAATACTTCAACATTTATCTTTTTTAAAGGCTAACTGAATAAGTAATTAAAATCTGGATATTTTTTGAAATCTCAACCGTATAAAGCTAGAAATTTTATGTTAGAAATTCCATTTGAAATTTCGAAAAAAAATGCATCGCACAGTTAAAAATTATTTACCATAAGTTTTAGCAATTGTTTGAGTATAATAAAAATTTCAAATTTTATTATATAGCTTCTTTGGTATCTTTTAATATATTTCGAAGATTTCATACAATTCAGTTGAAAAGTGCATGCTAAGAGCAAAAAATATACTAAAAAAATTGATGAATATACAATTACAATAAATTCTTACATAGAAGCAAAACTGAGAAGCTAAAGCGTAGGAATGAAAAATTTTGAGTATATCTGAAGTAGTTTTCGAAATATTTATTTTAAAGTTCAGAAAATTTGTGTGCGTTATGTTATACTTAATATTAATTAAATGGTTAAAATAATATGTTAATATTAGTCATGTAATCGTTTGATGACACATTCATATACTAATAAAAATTATCATGGTCATTGATGCGAATGTCAAGAATTTTATGTAATTTTAAATTCAGACATTAAGATATTGATGTAGAAAATATAAAACGACCATCTAAAATACATGAAAAATGCAGTCTGCTATAAAATGATCTTGACAAACAAAATCCGGCATTTTCACTTACTATGGCAGAGCCGGCTTAGTCAAGGGCGATCTGGAAAAACGGAGAGAGAACCGCGGTTTTGATGGATGCCGCTCTAGCTTTTAAAGTTCCCAGGAAAAATTATATATATATAAATTACAAATGCAAAAATAAATCTTGTAATTTTCCATACATTTTTATAACAACGAATTGTGGAATTGGCTTCCTATACATTGTTGTGTTTGACAATATGTAAGGTAACCAACCCTACTTTAGATAGATTTGTACTACTTTTTCGTAACCGTATTCCTTTTAAAATTAATTCGTGCAGCCGAAATACACCTTTTGTACCCTTAAAAATTTATGTTAACTATAACGGTTAATTTTAATTTATGCAACTTGTGAAATGTTCATAATTAACCATTTCCGTCTAAACAGTTTACATGAAAAAAAAAAGTTTGGACTCCCTCATTCATTAGGGATTTATATAAGATTCTAACATTAAATTTTATTTTTCACCGAATAGGATCGAGTGGTAGTGTATAGTGCTTCCACACCACAGGTCTGGGGTTCTATTAACGGGGCTGCGCAAGGTCGACTCTGCCTTTCATCCCCGCTACATTGGGTCGATAAATGAGTACCAAGCTTGCTTCGGGTCTTAAACACTGAAGGTCTCTCTTCAGACAGACCACCAAATCGGGACATCTGTTCATGCACCTCAGCGTCCAATGGTCACGTGTATTATGATGCGCACAGTAGTTCCTGCCCTCATGGATTGTTGTGCCATTGAGTTTAAAGATTACCTCACTTTGGGGATACCCCTTAGATAAACATGTATTTCCACTCATTTGCAATTAAACATTTTTCTTTCAATTACGTTTATTTCAGAAGGAAGTTTGATTTTTCAAATGTATTTGCTTAATAACATGTATATTTGTGTATTATATTAAAAATTTGATCAATCCAAAATTACATGTTTTTAGCTCCTCTAAAAGCTTTTAGGATTTTACAACTGATCTTACAATCCATATACGTTTTATAGTAGTATATTTAAAAATGATAAAGACATTTTTACAACTGTGTGAGCTGTTATGCCTCGTTTATAAATATAAAAAATTGCATTCAGGTACAGTTTTTAAAATGTACAGAAATAAGTGGGGAAATAGGATACTTACATATTATGAATATTTTTGACTGCAGTAAGATATATTTATATTTCAGTTCCTTTACAATTTGAATAGAAGTTGTAAGCCATTTTGCGAATAGTTTGATATTGAGTATAAACCCATAGGCTGTTTAATATTGTAAAGTGTTTTACTTTGATACCAGCACACATTAAAATAAGGCTCATTTGCAGTTATATGATCAGCTTCAGTGATATTTAAATTTTCAAAAATAGTCTACATGTACAAAAACATTCTTTCACAACCGCACACCACATCTCTCATACTATATCTTCCCTACAGCAGGAAATATTTGTGTATACTGAAAAATTTAATACAGGATACATTTCCAAGTGTTAAATTTGTTTTTAAAATTTGGTATGAATACATTGTGGAACTGTCGGTTAACTTCACTGAACAAAATTGTTTTAAGTGTACTGTTTTGAAAGATAAAATTAATTAGGGAGAATTTTTCTCACAATAGAATTTGTAATGACTGAATTGTGTGAAAATGTAGTTATCGATGTGTGACATTTTTCCTTGTAATAAAAGAAACAGAAAGATAAGAAATTTAACTTGAGTAGAAAATGGTTAGAAGTACTGTCATGCGCATTTGAAGAAGTATATCCCCCATTAAAATTAAAAATTATTGACTGAATGTGTGTTATGTCCATCACAAATGCCGATGTAGAAAAGATATTTTTATTTAATACAAGAAGTTCGAAAAGGAGAGCACTAGGAATGAAAATTTAGATTTTTTCCGAAAAATATTCAGTTAACATAAAAATATCATTTATATGATTTAAATTTAAATAAATTAAAAGTATTGAAATCATTTTTTATGTTATTCTAAATTAAAAATATAATTGAATAGAGAAGGATCTGTTTTATTTCATAAATATAATCATGGTATGCACCATGTATTGTCTTATTGTTTAAAAAAAAAAAGATAGGACCTTTACTCTTTTTGCCTCATAACTTTTTTTAAAAACAGGAAAGTGAGCGCGTTTTCTTATTCTCATATTCAAAAATGAATACAGGATGCTTCTTTCTGGTTCAAATCGCAATACCAAAATATTTTTTTTTTAATTTTTAAAAAATGACAGAAAAATAAATTTTGTTTGAAGAAAATATAACTATTTTTCAACTTTTAACACGCCATTTATTTCATGTTTTTTTTTACCCTACGTTTTGTTTTAATTTTACTGTGACTGAATCTATGGGGAAAACGACAGAGTAGAACTACGGTTTTCATACAAGATTGCCCAAGGCAACTTAACAGCTAGCTGTAAATGATTGCTATCCTGGTTCTCACTGATTAAAGACGCCGAACTAAGTCATAAAATTGTCCCCTTTCGACCTCCCAAGTTTTAAAAGGGGGAAAGAATTGAAGTCTGTTGCATTTTTGAAGGGAATAGCAAAATAAGAGTAAAACGCTTTCGGAATAACTTTTCAGGAGGAAGGTATCCACTTAGAGGGTTAATTTAACTATTTATTTTTTATATCTTTCCATCTTGTATTATCATTTTTAGTCAGTAATTAAAATGAACTTCTAATAAAAAGATGATTTTTCATAAGTGGTATATCCATTTGGTCTTAATCTTTAAATATCGTCTGATCATGTGAAAGAGTGTTAATGTGCAGCCAACAAAAAAAAAAATAGTATATTTTCTTTCTCCAATATAAAAGCTTATACTTGTAATTAAAGTAATTCAGCAAGTCTGTTTACTAAAATGGAATTTTTGATTGGCTTATATTTTACTTATGACTGAAATGTTTTTTATTTTTTATTATAATCCCGTCTCTTTTACTAAGGGTATCATTTGTAAGAAATGTAGGCAGTTTTGATGTGACCATTTTCATCATTATTGTACTTTTAACCTTTTTTTGTATTTATTTATTTAATTTTATTTTATCATTATTTTTAAAGAAATAGTTTTTTAAAACCAGCTTCAAGATTTTTAAAGTTTTTATGTCTGCATGGACAAGGTAAATATTATTCACATTATAAATAAATATAATATAGCATTACTTTCTTAGTAATAAAACTAATACAGCTCCAATGTTCTTTGCAATATTACTTATCATTGTTTTAAAAAAATGTAGAGGTGATTTTTTAAATATATATATATGTAATAATTCCCAGTAATTTAATCATTAATAGCTCTTGATTTATTTATGGTCCAGTCCTTCGGGACTATTGTTTAATTACTTTAATTAGTTACCCACGTAACTGGGAGTTTTAAAACTACATCCATCACCCCTAAATCATGTGATTTTCTATTGGGTATTAATACCAGGATTTCTGGAATTCGCTCTCTTATGTCTTTGTCCTTAACCATGTAGTCGGCAGCAGCTGGTTGTATGTTTGTTCTGTGTAGTATCGCCCATGCTTTATATTTGTAATATGCCTATGTGTTTCAAGAAGTGCAATAAATTGGATTAACTTACAAGACTGCTTCGTCAATACTACAGTAACATCATCCACTCGCCACATACTTAACTAATCACTTCCATTGGCCACACCTTGTCCATTCATTGTTACAGTACAATCTTCCACTCGCCACGACAAATTATGCACCACTATAAGTTTTTTTATATACTAGTGGCCCGACAGACGTCCTAGACACGTATCTTATATCCGAAAATTTCAAACTTTTTTGAATAAGTTGTATTAATCTGGACTGTTTTGATGAAAATTTTTATAAAAAAAAGTTATTACAATGCCTCACGTCATCACATGCACAGTTACCACAGTTTGACCTATCGATTGCATGTGAGTAAGTGTATACTATGAACAAAGTTGAATATAGTAGAAGCTATTTTGAATAGAAACTTAAACTTTTTTCAATTAAATGATTAAAAAAAAAACAAGCTATTTTCATAACAGGTGTATTTTTTTAATGCACAATAAATAAATTTATCATAATGCCTTTCAATTCACAATATATTGGTTAATCCTTGAGGGGTATAAACAAACAAATGTGATGGTTTGCCAACCCTCAGACACCCAACATGCCGTGCGAAAAACAAAGTTTTCCCCTCTTCTATCTTTTTTTTTTTTTTTTTTTTTTTGCTGTCCATTAGCAGAATAAACAGCACACTGGGGTAAAACAATTATGTGTTTTAAGGTTTTTAACTAATTGCTATATTGGACCGAATTGTGAATCTAAACCATTTTCGAATCCACTTGAACCCCCACAAAAAATGTGATCAAAATCAGTCCAGCCGTCAGTCACATACACATGCACAGAAGAATTATATATAAAGATATATATAAGTAGAAATTTTTACTCCATTACAGTTATCCCTTTTCTGTGAATACAACTTAATGTTTTTTATTTATTTGTAGAATTTTGATGCAACTATTTTAGACATTGTTTATACAGATCATTTTGCACAACAAAGCTTGCTTATCTCATAGTTGTTTATCAAAGATCTATTTTATTTCTTATGGGCATCTATGTTTTATTCCGTGGAAATTTTTAAATGTTCTGGATCCAAATTATATTTGACCCTATAATTCGAAAGACTTTTTACTAATGTTATTATAATTTGAACTTTCCTTAAAATAATTTTGTTAATGAAATAAAGCAGAATCAGCAGTGTTTTAAAAAATTTAAATTTTTGATATTAATATGTTAGCTAAATATTTTATAGTTAATATATAGCAGAAATTTTTATAGATAAGAGAAAATTGAAATTAAGGAAATTTTTGTCATTTAATTTCCAATATTTGTGGAACCAGTAAGTGTATTTCCCACTTATTTGCTATAAACAAAAATAAAAATTGTAAAATATTTTATTTAAGTTAATTTTCAATTGAATTTTTGTGGGTTGTATTCTCTTTACTTAATGTCATGCAATTTCTAAATGGATTACTTCAGTTTATATATATATATATATAGGGGTTATTCTTAACTATATATATATGGATGAAAGATCTTTTCACAGATTCAAAATGATAAGCCCACAGTTCTGATAAAACGGTTTTATTTTGACATAAGAAAAATACTTAAATAGTGCCTTCTAACACTAGTAGAAATCAAAACTGAGTACAGTTCTCATCGTAGAATCTCCCATTCAACAGGAAATTGAAGCAGATGACACCACTGGCCCTCTGGTGGCTGGGAAAATAATCCACTTCTAACATATACGTTCTGTGTAAAAAGAAAGATTTATCTTTAAAATATAAATTAATGGAAAATTTAGTGACAATTTCCCTGAAATTGGGTTATTATGAAATAGCTTTAAAAATTATTTATAATTTATTTTTTCTTGTTTCTTTCAGAGGCCTTGTACCTTTACATAATGCCTGCTCTTACGGACATTTTGAAGTTACAGAAATCCTTATCAAGGTACTGCAAGTTCTCATTTTTAGGAAAATATATCCTTTAAAATGTGTATCACAAATGCTCATGTTTTATTTATCATCTTAGCATGGAGCTAATGTTAATGCAATGGATTTATGGCAATTCACCCCATTGCATGAAGCTGCTTCTAAAGCCCGCATTGAAGTTTGTTCTTTACTTTTGAGCCATGGAGCAGACCCCACACTTCTCAATTGCCATTCCAAAAGTGCAATTGATGTGGCATCAGCCAGGGAATTGCCAGAGAGATTATCATGTAAGGTCATTTTATTTTATAGATTTAAGAACTTTTTATTGATTTTTAATTACTGTTTTGCAATCTTGTAATTGGGAAAAATTATGTATTTGTATTTTTCCTCAAAGAATTGTTATATAAGCATTATAAAAACTACCGTATTATATATTTTGCCTGTCTTCACAAAGTATCCTGATATGGAAATTTTAAGACTGAAGTACTGATTCTGGTAACGTCTTTTTTCTTTAACCATTATGTATAATTTTTAATAGCATTGTAAGTTATTTATTATTTATTTTGTTGTATTTGGACAAAGTTAATCAATTTTAGTGCATTACTAATCCAATTTTAAAAGCTCATACCACCCAACTTTTATATTTTGTGTTTGGGGATACAAATTTGAAATTAAATAGAATTAGTGGACTGTAAAATTTTAAAAAAATGATCCACTGAATCTAAGAACAGGAATAAATAGTTTTGAATAAATCATTAAGAATAGAATTTTGACAGAATAAGAATTCCTCTAGAACAAAGTTTTAACAAGCCTCTCACTTTATTCCATTATTCAATTTGAATAAAAACATATTGTGAATACATCAAAACAAACAAATCTGTTGCCAGATACTTTACATTAACAGAAATGTGTGACAAATAAAAAATAATTAATTACTTTGGTGCAGCTTCAGTTCATGAGCAAACAATGTTTAAAATTTTTAAAATTTAGGGTTTTTAGTCATTAACTAGGCTTTTATGCCTAGATAGCTCATTTTTATACTTTTTTGCAAAATGTCCACCTTCAATTATTTGTGTTCTGTAGCTCTTATTTACCATTTTATGTTCACAACCTCTGGAAAATAAGTAGACTCATTGTCATTGTTTTTCTGAAAATTGATGAAGCTCCCCCTACTTTAAAGGGAAAGCTTTTTAAAAATAATTGCTTTAAATATTAAAAAGATAAAGTTTTTTAAATAATAATTTTTTTGCTTTAATTAAATGTTTTTATAGAAGCTAAGCATAATCACATCCAAAAAATGTTCTTTTTAAAAGAAAAAATTTGAAGAGGTGTGCATGTTAAATTTTTTTAGTTAATATTTTTAACCTATTTTAACTTTATTTCTATGGATATGTCTTATATTTTTATTCAAAAATAAAGGAATTATACCATTTAAAGTTATAAATATTTGTAAACATTTTATATGTAATGTGAAATATTGTTCTATATTATGTACAGAATTAATTTGTTTGAAAATTTTAATTGCATTTTGTGGGTAAATAACTGTTAATTTTTGGCATAAAAGCTGCACAATGTCTTATAATTCAACTGTTAAGAAAATCTTATTTTATTGTAATGTAAACTAAATTGGAAAATGGACTAGAAGGCTTTAAAAAGCTATTCGTTGGTTTCTCTGAGAATTATTCCAAAACAAATGAAAGCATATTGCATGTTATGTAATTTCATTTATATCTCGCTTCTTAATTAAATCTGAATTATCCGAAGTAAAACATGCGTATATATTGGTCTGTAAAATCTGTTTTTAGAAATTAATTAATATATATGAAGAACATTATTTATAATAATAAAAAATTAGTTATAACTGTTAGTTCTCTTAATTTTACTCTGAGATTAAACAGTATTTAATGTTTTAACTTTCTTTCTAATCACTCACAAAAGTTATAAATTTATCATATCCATTATATGTTTATAAAACAATTTCAAGATTTGTATATTTAATTTAATATATCAGTACTTGTATTGCATTAAGGTTATTTGTAACTTTATGTAAATTAAATTTGTCATACATGTCCATGCTTAATATTGTAGATGAATATAAAGGTCATTGTTTGCTGGAAGCTGCAAGACTTGCTGATCCTGCTAGAGTAAAGAAATATTTATCTTTAGATATAATAAATTTCAAGCATCCATTCACTCATGATACACCCCTTGTAAGTGATTATTTTTTATTAAAATAAAGGTACTTGTCTTATTAGCTTTACCACAGCCAAATTGGTGCCACACGAATTACGCCATTTTACACCAAAATCTGATTAATTGGTTTATATATATATATATATATATAAACACATTCGATTCTTTATTGTTTTTATATGGTGCGATTCATGTGGTGCCAGCTTTGTTGCAGTGACTGATATGTAAGTACCAAAATAAATATATTTTTCTTGAAATATTTTACACATTTCATATTTTAAAGTTAATGTTTGCTAAATATTCTTGTTTTTCAGCATTGTGTTGCCAGTTCACCATATCCGAAAAGAAAACATGTTACAGAAGTTTTCATTAGAAAAGGTGCAAGTCTTAATGAAAAAAACAAAGAGTAAGTGTTTTCTTGTCCAATTTGTTTGTTTTTTATTGTCATTTAATAAAATGCAGTGTGTCAATGTTTTAAACCCATGATTTGATTTAAAACATGGATCTTACTTCAATTAAATAGTGAATAGTATTTGAAACATTTTAAGTATTAATATTAATAATCCCCCTAAAAATGTAAATCAGTTTATCAAAAAATTATATTAGTTGAATTATGCCTTGGAATTGATTATTGCTGAATTTAAATATCTACTTACTAAAAATGTTATGATTCTTTCTTAAAATTATCTTCATCTTATTTTTATTTATTCTTAAGAAGTGACTTAATTGCCATATCTTACCTTTTTCATTAATGCTAAGACCCAATCCCATATATTCAGACAGTATTCAATACATCAATTAAAAATTGGCTGCTTAAAGAAAAATTTAATCATGCGTTCTTAATATTTTTTAGGATGGTAGGAGATTTAAGTTGTTACGTTAACAGTTATTTTATTGTTGAAAATTTTTGTCTTAGAACTTTTAAAGAATGAAGACATGAATCAGTTACAAAATCCAAATTACAATTATGTCCTTTTAAATTTTTTAAAAGGACATAACTTGTTGAGCTACAATCCTTTATTTACTTTAATTGTACTAAAATATTACATGACTTGAAAAATATTGAGAAGCAATTTATTTTTACTAGATTTCTAACACCTCTTCATGTGGCTGCTGACAAATCCCATTATGATGTTATGGATGTATTACTTAAACATGGAGCAAAAGTAATTATGTTTTCTTTCTTCTCTTTGTTCATAAAATTGTTTCAAACTTCTGTTTATTTCAAATATTAGTTTATATCATTTCTTTTCACGCATATTATCTTTATATTAATTATCTGGACTTTTGGAGTATGTGCACCTCTTTGAGAAGAGATTCATTAGAAGGAAATGTTTCTTTACCTTAAGAACAGTGACGATGTCCGATATGGAAACAGATCAGAAATATCCGAACAATATCGGAATGCCTGACCTCTCTTTCAGGTTTCGGGGAAGAGAGTTGCGCCGCAAACAGCCGGAACCTAAAAGGATAGCCGTCGAGCCTCCGCCAGAAGAAACCGATACTGACAAATGCCGTCGCCACCAAGAGATGCAAAAGTGCATTAAGATGGCGAACGGCAGACTCTCCTACCTCGAACACTGTATTAGAAGCGAGAAAGAATTTCCTGACCTTACCGATGCTGACGCCCTCGTCAAATTCCAAAACGAGCATGATGAACTCTCTTCCCAGAAGGAGCAAAAATTGGGTGAGTTAGCTTTGTGTCTTCCTTGCCCTGTACTGGATTGCCCGGAAAATGCTAAATTCTCTAGTAAGCAAAATGACCCCCCAGAGTCAAGTGTGAAAAAGCACTCGCGCTCAGAGAACCGCGATACTAACAAAACTACAAAAGATGATAGGGGTTTCGTCTCCCCCAAAAAGACTGCAAAAAAGTTAAAATTTTCTGCTCCCATTGCCGGGACCAGTCAGCCTGTAAAAGTGCAGAATAAATTCAGCAGCCTTTCTGTAAAGGAAGCTGAAAGTAACCTCACGACCTCAGACCAAACTGCGGCTCCAATTTCCGCCCGTCCCAGAGTACCGCCAATTATGTTTAAATACAAAAAGGCGAATTATAGATCAATTATTAAAAACTTAAATGAAGATTTCCCTGACTGCGAAGCCAAGCTGGCGGGGAAGTATCTCAAGATTTTCTGCAAAACTTCCGACGAACACCGCGTTGTGACTGATCACCTCAGGGAAATAAAAGAACAATTTTATGTTATCGATCCACCAGATTCCCGCCCCCTAAAAGTTGTCATCAAAGGTCTCCCGATTTCTACTGAAATCAACGAGATCCAAGATGACTTAACTTCTCAAAGATTCAGCGTCGAAAAGGTGGCCCAGCTCACCCGATCTAAAACTAAAGCCCCGCTCCCCATTTTCATGGTCGAGCTGGAAAAGAAACCTAACTCCCCAGACATTTTTAAACTTAAAAAGTGCTGCTACCTCGCTGTGCAGGTCGACGCTTTCAACAGACGACCGGGGGTTTCACAGTGTTACAACTGTAACCTGTTTAACCACTTGTCGAAAAACTGCTTCATGCACACCAGATGTTTAAAGTGCGGTGAATCTCACCGTCTTGGGGAATTCCTCACGAATGCCCCATAAAGGATAAGATTCAAAACCCAGTATGCATAAATTGCAACAAGACGGGACACATGGCAAATTGGAGCCAATGTGAGGAATTCTCCAAGAGAAAACCCAGAAAAGGTGAAACGACCCGAAATCGTAACACCTCTACTGAATCTAATAAAACCTCAAAAAAGGTCACCCCAACTCTCTCCTTCGCAGCTGCCCTCTCGGGCACTGCGAAACAAAAATCTACTCCCGGAACCCCGGCCGCCACTGAAGAAACCCCTTCAATCAACCAAAATAATAACGATAAAGATTTTGGCTTCAAAGACGCGATACGCGAACTGAGAAGATTTTTTCTTGACTACCCCTTTCTCTTAGAAATGGGTAGGCAATTTAGCTATGCTAAAGACGAGGAACGATTAGATATATTCTACCAAAACCTAGTTAAAAGTCGAAAGGCTTAATTTTCTAACTCTTATAATTTCAAAGACTTCCTAACTCAATGATTCACTTTTTTTCAAACCCGCCTCCTCGCTAAAGCTCGCTCCGCCCACCGGCCGGGTAACCCCGGCCATTGGTGGCGAGTCACCCTTCAGATCTCGGGCGCAAATGCGACCCTGAGCTAGTTTAGCAATCCAGTACTATCTTTTTCTACTTAATTTTAACAAGGGCAAGTTAGATTTTCAATGCTACTCCCCAAGTGTTCGACAGGAGATAAAGACCTCTTCGGAGATCAGGTGCTCCGCTGTCATCATTCAACTCCTTTACCTTCCCTATCTGTTCCATTTATAAATATTAGTAATAAGGAGCATTTTGTGTGAGGTTAAGAAATATGAAGATGAAAAAACTCAAAAATCTATGTAGTTGCTTAATATTGTTCTCTTATAGCTTTCATTCACTGTTTGAATGTGTTTGCAAAGAAAAAGAGGCTTTATTTTTAAATGAGTTTCCAACCCATAGTGTAACTTATTTCTTGCAATTTTTGACATTTTTCTTTGATATTGGTCATTTTGAGAATACACTCTTATAGAATGAGAATTCTTCATATTTTGTTAAGCAAAATGCTACATTTCTGATGAAATTTAGCATGTTTTTATTACTAGATGGTGAATTCCAATGATGCCAATATGGTTTGTTGTGATAAAAAAAATACACATTCTAGATCAGTGATACTCAACCTGTGGTCTGCGGGCCTTTTTAAGTAGCCCGGTCATGGTCCATTGTCTGAGAAATTAATTTATTTATGAAAATTTGGTGGGAAATTCTTTGTTAAAAAACCAAATGTATCAATTTTGCTGTGGATGTCCTATGGGTGTGAATTGATTTTTTTTCTGATTAGTGATTATAGACAACAGTAGAGTAGCGACCACTTTATGAGTGGAACTAATTTTTAACTATAATTCATATCTTGCAAGCGAAAAATATTCAAAGAAAATAGATTGTTTTAAAACGATTGGGAAGTTGACTATTTTGTAGTGAAAAACAAGCACATGGTGCAGTAATTGTTTGATTTGTGACGGAAATGTTGTATTTAAAAAAATACCTATCAGCAGCATCATTCAATGACACTTTTCCTTGAATAATCTTTACAACAGGAAAAAAGTGTTTTGCACCCTAGTGGTAAATCAGTGGTAGTGCACCCTATGAAAATTATTAGTAGTAGTATTCTTATGAAACCGTTTACTGATGCAGAAATTGTGAAAGTGATTTTTAAATGCTTCCAATTTAGAAAAATTTAGTGACAAAAATAAAAAAATAGTGATTAAAAAACAAAACAAAATAGGAGTTTTAATATTTTGATTAATTTCCACTGTTTAAATTTTCTATGTTATCTTGGTCTTGAATTATTTTTCTCCCCCCATTAATTCTCCTGTTGCGGCCCATGTGAAATAACCATCATATGTATGCAGCCCACATGAAATAGCTAACATATGTGAGCGGACAAGCAGAAAAAAGGGTTGAGTACCCCTGTTCTAGATAAAGCATGAACACTAATTACAGTAATGAAGATTCAACCAAATACCTGAAAAGTCACATGACTTAATTGGATAATTTTAAAATATATCAAAATTACTAATACTGCATAGTGGGGAAGTCTAAGGTTTAAATAATTAGAAAATATGTCTTTTTTTTTAGTAATATATCTCTTAACATTTTAAGTATTAACAGGCATATTATTCATAGCTTTGTTATCCATATTTATTCTTAATAGTATTCAGAACAAATATTTTAGTAAAGATAAAATTGATCATGTTCTAATGTGTAAATTCGAGCTATTTTAAAAAATTTTTGCTGAATAAATGTTTGACAGATAGTTATTTATGATATTTTTAAAAATATCGAAAGGAATTTAATAATATCTCATTGCATTAGGTCACATATACAAAATTTGGAACATAAATTGCAATATTATATTTCGGTCATGACATCAATGTCATATTTTTAAAAATATGTATGTAATATATAGAGAGAGAGAAAGACATAAAGTAGAGAGAAAATGCATTGAGATATTTTGAATCAAATTGTTAAAATTTTATCAAAAGCAAAAGCTTTTCTTCTTAATTTGCAGTGATATGTATTTATAAAATAGTTTTTTTTTTAAGTGTGTTACCCATATTTTAATTTTGTAATTTATTGTTTGTCATGTGAGTTTTTTTTACTGTCATTTATTTGATGTCTGAAGCCTTTTGTTATAACATCTGAATTAATTTTATAATAATTTGTCAGTTTGATTCCATGTTTATGATGAAATTTTTTTGTAGGTCAATGCTCTTGATGCCCTCGGACAAACATCACTCCATAGATGTGCTCGAGAAGGCAATATACAAGCTTGTAGAATCTTACTTTCTTATAATGTAGATACCTCAATCATTAGTTTACAAGGTTACACTGCAGCTCAAGTTGCTAATGAAAGTGTTCAAAAATTATTAAGTGGTATGTTTACTTATTTGTTTTTGTCGGTTTTTCAAGTTATTAGGTTTGCAAACACTGTATCAAAAACTTGAAGATTACTAAACTTGCAATGGAAGGGGAATAAATTCATATTGTATGGTTTTTAACTATAATTAACATGTGTTTTATGCAATTGTATTTGTATTAGTTTGACTTTTCAGTAATTGTTGTTATTTAATTTGCTAATTATTACAGCATTGGGTGTATAAAAAAATTCTAATTAGAGTGTTATGTGTACCTTACTTTATATATTTTGTTTGTACCCTACTTGTATGTTTTACTAATAAATAAAATTCAAAGTATTGAATGAAACTTTTCTCATTTTCCTTGGTCCTAATACTGTGGTAGATGGTTCTAAAGTGATTGTATGATTAATTCAAAGTTTGTTTAGTGATAAAAATATTTCAAATAACGCATACATATGATTTTAATAAAGCTTCAAGTATTTGCATTTCATGTTAAAATAGTACAATTTCCCTGCATTCCCCTTCCTCAGATATTCAAAATTTGATTCTTTTTTTTTTCTTTTTATAGAACCAACAAATGTTGGCATGGACATAGAATATCAATTACTTGAAGCAGCTAAAGCTGGTGATACAGAAGTTGTTAAGGTATTTTGTTTTATTTTTAAACAAATTATCTTGTTGAAATTCATTTAGATCAATTTGCAATAGAAATAGATTATTTCTGTAAAATCTGTTCTTGGTATGTTACTAAATTGCTAACTGCAATAATGTTTTAACATTTAGTTATCATACATATTAAACACTTAATTATCAGTCAGTATTAAATCATTTATTAGAATTTATTCTCATAGTTAGTTTCTTAACTATAAAAACAGTTCTTTGGTTCCAAAGTAACAGTTTAAAATATTCATATTGTGTCTTTGTTATATCTAAACAACTTACTTTGTCTTGAAAAAGAAAAATTTAATAACATTTAAGGTATATGTATACCTTGAATACTGCAAATGTTAACAATGGTAAAAATTTTAATTTTGACTTTATAAACCTGTAATTTTTTTCATGGTAGATTATTGGTTTATGTAATTTTAGTACTAAAAATCATATTTAATTAATTATCTAATTAGGTTTTATTGAAAAACTAGCATGTATTCTGAATTGCAATGGTCTTAAGTTCTAATTTACTTAGAAAAACAATTTTAATTAAAAACTGCTATTATTCTTTGTTTTGAACCCTCAATCTAGCTGTTAGAAAAAAAAGACTTTATAAAATTAAGTAAGCTTAAAAATTTTAAGACTTTTTTTTTCCCAAGAAATGTTATTTTAACAAGTCATTAAAAGTATAATTCTTCACTTCTCTATAGAAGGATCAAAATATCCACTGCACTCATATAAATTATAATGATATGAAAATAATTATGTAATAAAAGTTAATCCATCATAGAGTTATCATTGCTTGAATAAAGCATATTGTAAAACATGATAGTAAGAAATTGAGTTTAAAGTTTCAGGAATGTGTAACCTGTATTGTATTCTTGTAACTAAAGAAATATTCTAGATATTTACTACATCTTAATATCATTTGAAAACTAAAGAGTTGAAGAGTGTTTCAAAACAATAAAAGATTCTGTTCAATTTTCTTGGTTCTTAATGTATTTATACATCTTAAGAGGCATTAGGATTTCATATTTTAATTTTTTTTTTTTTTCTGTAGAGGATATTAGCAACTCATTTACCTGTTGTGAACTGCAGAGATGTGGATGGAAGACAGTCTACTCCATTGCATTTTGCAGCAGGTTATAACAGGGTTTCTGTTGTAGAGTATCTTTTACAACATGGTGCTGATGTACATGCCAAGGACAAAGGGTAAATCCATATTTAAAGTAAAGTTTGTAATTATTGTTGAAAATTTTCTTCCGTAATGGAGTATTTTAAAAAGTAATATGCATCCCCCTAGTTTAAACTTTCATTTGCATTTACATGTTTTATGAGATTTTTGATTATATACATGGTCATTTCCCAACATATACATGCATATGCTACATTCATGGATGCACTCACTTTTTACTTAACCATCATATGGATATTTATTGGGGGGTTAGTGCGGTTGTTTTATAAGTGCCAATACTATATTAGCATGTGTAAAATTTGTTATTTTTAATGCCAACTATTGTTTTCCTGGTTTAATATTGAAAAGTATTAAAAAAAATCTTTAAATGCAAATTTTTTCTGAAAAAAATTATTTATTTAAATGAGATTTGTTATATTCTATATTTGCATGTGATACAAAAATAAATTACACTTTTTAATTAAAAAATTTTCTGTAAATCATTTAAGCTTCTTTTTTTTCAAACCTTCCATTTAAAATTCATATTGAAATTCCTGTGTGTTTTTCTTTTAACAATTTAGAAAAACTAGGATTTTTAATTAAGAATTTTGATACTTTAAATTGAAAATTATTATACTTAGATGCAATTATTTAAAAAATTACTTTAGTCTTAATTCTCTCATTTCTATCATAAATATACTTATTTTTTCCTCCTAGTGGTCTTGTTCCTTTACATAATGCTTGCTCATATGGGCATTATGAAGTAGCTGAATTACTTGTAAAGGTATTGATTTCATCCTTTAAATTTTAATATTTTATAAAACATTTTGTAGAAGAAAATGATGAAATATTGTTCATTATGATCAGTCTTCATATCAACTTTGATGTTGTAGTTTTATTTGTAATTATTTAAACAGTGCATATTGTTTAATATGATCCTTCTAGTTATTTATTCTTGTTATTTATTCATAAATAATAAAATCATATAACTAATTTTTGACTCTGTTGTCATATCTATTATTAACCTGTTCAGGACTGTGAGATTTTCCTATTAAGCCTAACTCCATTTAAAAAATTCATATTGAATCATTACTTCGATTAAAAAAATATGCCAAAATGTATAGCTTATAATCACTCCAAATTCAAATCACACTGGTGTGATCTCAGTCCTCGGGAAAGGGGAAATGCAACCTCACATATGATATCATGTTTCCTGTAGTGGTCACATATGTGATCATGGTCCTGAACGGTTAAAGATGTTTAATATTTAGTTGATTAACTTCTAATTTAAAATATCTCAGCATTCTTTCTTATTTAAAATGTCAACATGAAAATTTCCTTTTTTTTTAACCCCTTAAGTTTTGCTACTGTCAAAATGATAAAGAAAGTTAGCATTCTATATTTCTCATGACTGTGATTTTTCTGAGCTGGTGTGTTCATAAGTACTGCAACAAAAGGATTTAAAACAATCATTTTCTTGTACTCTAAAGAAATTTATTTCTTATTTTACATATCTGATGGCAATATCAGGCTATTTATATTTTTTAGATATAGTTGATTTATTTTAAACTACACATACTTCTATACAATTTTCTTAAATAAAAGTATGTAATTTTTAAGGGGTTAAGCTTCTTTTTCAAGTATATTTTCAATTAGTTCCATGCTATCATATTCCTCTTAGATAAAAATGGTAGTGGTGTTTAATTTTTATTCTTGTGCCAACTTTTTTTATGGTAAAATGTTATTTCACATTTTTATTTTTTCTGCTTTAATAAATGTGTATAATCAGCTAAACTATTATATAAAACTTATTATTACTCCTATGAGTCTTTAAATTTATGTAATAAGGAATTTTTTGTATGGCTTGATATGTAAAAAAAAGGCTGTTTATAGCAAAAAGCTCCTGTATGAAATAAAATTTACTTATAAAATATTATTTTATTTTGTATTCATTCATATTTATACATTTGCTTTTTTCCCCTTATTAGTATGGTGCTAATGTGAATGTTGCTGATTTGTGGAAGTTCACACCTTTACATGAAGCTGCTGCAAAGGGAAAATATGAAATTGTAAAACTTCTCCTGAAGGTATATTCATGGTTTTATTTATTTTGATATAAAAAAATATCAAAGAATCTGGAATTAAATAAGTTAACAATCTTGTCTCATCCCGGAGGTTGCAGGTGTAGTTTGGGACTCTAAAGCAGTAGACATTGTTACAAAAATAATTACTGTTATTTTAGCTTATTCAATTAATGATCAAATTTTCCGAAGGGCAATTCTTTAATGTCGCTTTACTAGCTCACTTTAAAGGCCAGCTCTGACATACCAATGGCCAGGAATTAAATAGCACTCAAATTAGCATACAATTAAGTTCTCTCTACAGAAGATGGTTTTAAGCTCAAACAACAATTAAAGAAGTATTTCCTCTAGAGCAGGGTTTGGCAATCTGCGGCTCTTTAGTTCCATACGCTAATATTATTTATTTTATCAAATATATATATATTTAAAAATCGTTCTGAATCGATTAACAAGGATTAGGCACCATTTCTATTTCTCGGCCACTTGTACTCGCTTTTCACCGCACCTCTCCCCGTGACGCGCGTCGTCAGTCCGTAGGAAGCTCTTAAATGACGCCATCATCGGATGTTTCTACGTAGGTTTTAATTCACTTTCAACGCAAGACAATTTGGCGTCTTCACATTACTTTGACTGTGACGTATAGTTTGTTGTTTTAAGTAGAAGAGTTAGAAGCGAATTATCTTCTCAAAGGTATGTATGTAGATATATAATAATAATAATAAAAAGTAAAGGTAAGTATTATATTTTTAAAATAAATATTATACTTATTTTTTTCCAAATAAGATACCTAACTACTTTTTTGAAGTCAATAAGAATTGTCAAAAAAGAAACAAAGTACTACTGTTGGACATTACCGCAAAAGTGTTATTATTAAAATATATATTGAATAAATTACCTATTTTATTATTTATTTCTTTTGTAGCTTTTATTATTTAAAATTAACTTTAAAATAATAATTATAAGTGTAAGTACCTATAAATTGTTATTTAATAAACCTATTTTCGAACTCTGAGGATCAAAGTAGGTAGGTATTTGCAGTTTTAGATTGTTTATATGTTTGGCAATTTTCATTGATTTTGGCATAGCTGGGCATAACACCTTTACTCGTAAACTAAGTATTTAATATTTGCCAAATTTTTTTTAAAAAAAACTAAAAATTTGCAGACTGCACCATGATAAGAAATCAAATTTAGAGAGACACTTCACTGCAAAACATACTCAGTTTGCTAGTAAATATCCAGCCGGCGAAGAACGAAAAAAACTGTCAACGAGCTCCAAAAACAGCAATCAAGTTCCACGTTAGGTAACTGGATGCAATTTGCAAGTAATGTTAATCTGGAAAACTTTGCAGTATCACTAGAAATTGAAAAAAAAAGGCAAACCATTCATAGATGGGGGGTGGGGAGTATGTCAAAGATTGCTTCATATGTGCATCTGAAGAATTATTTCATAATTTCAAAAACAAACCAAAAATCTTGGGGGAAAAAATTAAAGATTTGCCTCTATCCGCTAAAACAGTACAAGATATAATAGTTAAAATGTCTTCAAATGTAACATATTTGCCGTTGGTATTCAACTTTCTTCTGCCTTATCACTTGCTATAGATGAGTTTTGCGATATAAAAGACATGGTACATGTTGCTCTTTTTGTCAGGTATATGTCTTCCCAAGGTCCAAAAGAAGAACTAGGATTGCTACCACTCTCGGGACCACATTTCCAGCCGAAATAGTTGAGGTCAGGAATTTAGTAATCAAGATTGTTAATAGCATCTTGTCAAACACACTCTACCATCGTCAGTTTAAAGAATTCTTAAACAAAATGAAGACTTCAGTATTCCAAACTCCTTCTTCACAATAAATTGTGATGGCTTTCTAGAGGTAAGGTGTTGGAATGTTTTTCTTTGTGTTTGAATGAAATAAATACATTCCTCAATGAAAAAGGCATTAATCACCCTGAATTGGAGAACAACAAATGGTTGCAAAAATTTTACTTTATGGTGGATATCACAGCAAAATTAAATGAGCTAAATCTAAAACTGCAAGGAAAGGGAAACCAAGCCTATGTTTTGGTAGAAGAATTGGTTTGTTTTTGAAAAACAATTCTTTTTGCAGAAGATGTTCAGAGCTGTAAATTACTTCATTTTCAATTTCTAAAGCAATATCACGATAAAATCATTGCAACTGTTGAGATGAATTACTTCAGCACAGTTATAAAAAAAATTAAAGATGAATTTTCTAATTGATTTGAGCAATTCCAAACCAACAAAACCACTTTTGCATTCATTGTAAACCCTCTCAACACAAATAGTAACGAAACTCACATTGAGCCATTTAGAATTGATACTGGATCTCTAGAAATGCAATTGATCAATTTAAAAAGTAAAGCTTTGTGGAGTGGAAAATTTACAGAGTTGAAAAGCAAGTTCGGAGTCGCAGGTTCAGAAATGTGTATGTACGTAACGTAACAAAAGTTGACAGCTTTAAAAGAAATGCCGCAAGTTGAAGCACTTATGTTCGACACATGGAATAGTCTTCCAGATTGCTACAGTGAGATGAAGAAGTTGGCATTTGGAGTGCTGACAATCTTCGGATCGACATTTTCGTGCAAGCAAGTGTTCTCTTGCGTGAATATAATGCAAGAAGCCAACTAACAAATGAAAATTAAGAGTTGTGTTTGAAACTTAAAACAACAAGTTATGAGCCAAATTCACCCAAACTTTCTGAAACCATGCAAAGCCAATGCTTCTATTGAATTTGTTTGCTCAAATGTATGTTATTGAAGTACAAGTTAGTGTTGTAAGTAAATGTTGAATTGTTTTAATTTTTTACTTAAATAATAAGTAATTAATAATGCCATATATATATATTATCTAATTTGTTGTGAAAAACACTACTTTTATATAAATAAATAGTACTTTTTCTTATCAATAAATAGATTAGTTTTTTTTTTTTTTATCAAAAAACTTTATTTATGCAAGTACTATTTATTGTTGGCAAGAAAAAATTTTGTGGCTCTTTAAAAACTTTGAAATTTTGTAAATTGTAATTTTTGGCTCTTCTGACTCAAAAGGTTGCCGACCCCTGCCCTAGAGGATTAATAGAAGGGTGTAAATAAAATCTGTCACAACCTCTCTTTCTGTGAATGATAAAAAATTTTGATTTATTATACTTCTTTATTAAATTATAAGTATTTGAAAGTAAAATATTTATGAAAAGATGTTTTATATAGACATTCAATATTAATTTAATTTTTGTAGATTCGGAATTATATTTCAAGCTCATTTTTTTTCCCCTTAATGTTTAGAAAAAACTTGATTTTAGTAAGAAGCTATGTACATGTACTCATTCAAATAAAATATTAAAGATATTTTTTAAAAAATTTCTTGTATATTTTAAATATATTTTATATATTTAATATAATAAGATAAATAATTCTGTAATCTGGATTATGCATTGCTTAAAACAACAAGTTATGAGCCAAATTCACCCAAACTTTCTGAAACCATGCAAAGCTAATGCTTCTATTGAATTTGTTTGCTCAAATGTATGTTATTGAAGTACAAGTTAGTGTTGTAAGTAAATGTTGAATTGTTTTAATTTTTTACTTAAATAATAAGTAATTAATAATGCCATATATATTATCTAATTTGTTGTGAAAAACACTACTTATATATGAATAAATAGATACTTTTTAAAAATATTTGTGAAATGATGTTTTATATAGACATTCAATATTAATTTAATCTTTGTAGATTCTGAATTATATTTCAAGCTCATTTTCTTAATGTTTAGAAAAAACTTGATTTTAGTAAGAAGCTATGTACATGTACTCATTCAAATAAAATATTAAGAATATTTTTTTAAAAATTTCTTGTATATTTTAAATATATCCATCTTCAATTTCATACCACCAATAATTCTGTAATCTTGATTATGCATTTTACTTTTTTAAGAAAGTATTTATTATAAATTAAGAATTAATTTTTAATTGAGAATAAATAAGCATGTATATTTTGTGAGAGATTTTTTATTTCAATATGTAACTATATAATATTTTTTGCAGCATGGAGCTGATGCCACTAAAAAGAATCGTGATAGTCATACTCCTTTAGATTTAGTTAAAGAAGGAGATCAGGATGTGGCTGATTTGCTTCGAGGCAAGACCTTTTATTTAACAAAATTGTTTAAAATACTTTACACAAAAACATTTATTCAAAGATGTACTAATTATCTAAAGAAGTTTAAAATTTATTTAACTAATTTATTTCTTTAGGTGACTCAGCTTTATTAGATGCTGCCAAAAAAGGCAATCTTAATAGGGTTATGAAACTAGTAAGTCCAGAAAACATTAACTGTCGAGATTCTCAAGGTCGAAATTCAACACCTTTACATCTTGCAGGTAAGATTTTCTGACTATTATATTTAATCTTCATGTTGTAGATTGTAATTTTAACTCAAAATATTTTTTTTCTCTTACTTAAAAATAACTGAAAATCTTTAGTGAACTTTTCAGGTAAATTACTTGTAACTCCGTATTAAAATTTATAATTTTATTTTTCAACATCTGGTAATGTTAATCATTTTGAAATTAGTTTAAATCATATAATCATTGTATTTCTATGTGTTATCTCTTACCATTTTATTTAATATTGGAATATAGAGATTTAAACTTGCAAAATTTTAAAGATTATTACTTGAACCAATATTGAAAAAGAGGGAAATAGAAAGGCATATGACTGAAGCATATCTTTTTTAAAAAAGTTAGAATTATTAATGCTGTGTTTTTATGTTATCTGTCTATGTGTTTCCTTATTCAATTAGTTTTTTGTAGATCTACATAATTTATTTTATGCAATGTTGGAAAATGCTTATGAAGAATTCTTTGAAAATTGATTGTATTTATTTATTTGGATTAATATTGATGTAAAATGTTTGATAGTTTTAATTAAAAATGATTTACCTTGTTTCTTTCTAAATAATGTTGTGTATTTTCAGCTGGTTATAATAACTTAGATGTTGCTGAATTTCTTTTGGAACATGGAGCTGATGTTAATGCTCAAGATAAAGGAGGATTAATACCACTACATAATGCTTCTTCTTATGGAGTGAGTTATTTCATAAATATGACAAATTTAAATTTGTTTGATTTCATTAGTTTAACTGTCAATTAAAAATTAACCTATCATTAACATTCAAAACCATTATTTATACAGGAAATGAATCTTTTAGTTCAGCAGATTTTACTGCACATTGCTATTACCAGAAATTCTCTTTTAGCAACCTTACTTCCTTGTGTTTTTGTTTGATCGGAACTTGCGAAATTTTTATAAACAATTTATTTAAAGTTGCTTATTTAATAGAATTTATTGAATATTTTCATCAATAATTAAAATAAATAATAGTTTCATTTCTTCATCAATTTCTTTTATACCATCTCAATTTACTGTGCAGTATTGTTGCTTTAACATCTTAAACTCTCATGAAGTTCAAGTGAAATTTTTAGTGTACTTTTTGATTTTCAAATTAACTCTTAATTTCTTTAGTGACAGTTAATTGACGTTGTAAATTTCCCTTAAAGAAACAAAAGAATTTCACACTACCTTCAAAGCTGCTGTCCCACAAGTCAAAACTATCAAAGATAAAATAAAACCTATTAACTAATCTAATAGGGAATTCCTTTTTGGCTTGTTTTTTAGTATACATCATTACATTGGCATAGCTTTGTCCTGAGTAGGCCCTGTATTAAAATTCCTCTGTGCCCTTTTTAGATATGGGAGCTCTTTTAGTGGGACTGTAATTACACATGTTGGGGGCCCTGTATCATTGATACGGCAGTGGCTATGCCCCTGCATCACTATGAGTTATAAATAAGTAAAACTCAAACTCTCAAAATAACAGCCGCTAAGGAGTATTTATTTTTAATTTTAAACTAAATCAATTTTTAACAACAATACATCTTACCTGAATTGAATGATTAGCAGTGTAAATAAAGCTTGAATGAAATTGTTTTTCTTTCAGCATTTAGACATTGCTGCTTTACTAATTAAATACAACACTGTGGTAAATGCTACTGATAGATGGGGCTTCACTCCTCTCCACGAAGCAGCTCAGAAGGGCAGAACACAGCTTTGTGCATTGCTGGTAAGCTCTAAAATTGATTTGCTTTTTAAGAATTGTTTTATGAATTTGTGTTAGTTTTTATTCATCAATATGAGTTCATGTTTCACAAGTTTGTATTGCCATTCTTTGAAAGAGAGGAAAAGACAGCTAAAACAAAATTATCATATGGGGTAGAAAGTTATATTTAAGCTTATTGGTTTTATTATATCAGTAATAGGTTTTGCAATGTTTTTTCATAAAAATTGAAACATATTTTTAAAAAGTTTAAGGTATTCAATATGTTTTTTGCAGTAAAATTGTAGTTGTTTTTTTTAAAGTTTATAATACACTAAAAGTATTTGTTTGTATTTAAACATATTATGTCATATATGAAAGAAAATATTCATAAAATAAATTTTTGCTAAAATGAATTGTGTACCTTTATTCTTAAGTTACAGAAACTTAATTGTGTAATTTAGTTTAAATACATTTTGATCCTTGTATGAAAATATTAAGTTTTATTATATGGTAAGTATAAGGGGTGTGACCCAATGTAATAAAGGGACACGCGGGGAAGGGGTTCTTAATTAAGTCCACTAGTTAATTAAACACGTTTATTAGACAAAACAAACATTTACATACATAACTAGAGAACTAACAGTTACAATAGAATTGAAAGGGATCGGAGCGCATGCTCGTACATCCTTACAGTTCCGAAGCTTGGCCATTACTGAAGATTGTTCTAGCCACTAGAGGGCGCGATAGTCTTTCTACTGTTCATATGAGAAGAGTTTAAACTACGGGGGGTTACATAAGAAAATTATGGATTGTAAAAATCTTTATTATGCTTCTGGAAAAAAAATGAGTATTTTGTTTTCTAATGTGTTATTTATATTTTATAGCTCCATAAGAAATTTGTGTTCAAAATAGTTTTTGAATTATTTCTGAAATCTAAGAGATTCTATGTATCACATCTAAATTTGATAGATATTCTCCTGAATATTATAATAGTTTAATAATACAGTATGTAAATAATATAAATAACCTTATTATGATTCTTATATTAGTATTTTTCAAGTTGTAGGATTCAAAGTTTTTAATGAATAATGTTTAATTTCATTTAAATATCTAATTGCTTTTATAAAAGTAATGGTATAAGAATGGAATTCTTCTTATGGTTTCCAAAGCAAATTTGTATTAATTATTAGTAAATGTATAGTTAAGTTTAGTTTATAGTATTGTTCTAAATTTGAGTTAATTGTTAATAAAGTAGTTTAAATTGTTTACATTTAAGAGGATTTTTTTCCCCTTTGCAGTTAGCTCATGGTGCTGATCCTACAATGAAGAATCATGAGGGCCAAACTCCTTTTGACTTAGCAACAGTATGTATCTAAAAAGTGTTCTAAATCTTTTCTCTGTTCACATAAAATATTAGTTTAACTTTATGATCTCTCTAAATAAATGTACACATTGTTGTACATTGAATCTTAACTATTGTATTTAATATGCAACATTTTAATTAAGATTAAGAATGTGTAATGGAGATAACTTATTTAAAAAACAAGTAATGTTTTGCAAATAATCTGTTATTGATTTTGCATATTTTTAATTTATGCTAAACGTAAATAGTTAAGAATTGCTTGGTGTATTTTAGCAACTAAAAAGTAAATCTTATTTATTTCTTTTTTGAAAATCAATTTTAATTTTAACATTGTGAAAATAAGTGCAGGACAAAGCATTCTATGTTTGCATTATTATGTTTCCAAATTTAGTCTACTGTATATCTATTGATATTATTTCTATGTCACATATTTCTGAAAATTTGCTGATTTTCACTTGTTTTAGGCTGAAGATGTAAAATGTTTACTCATGGATGCTATGCCACCTACTACTTTACCTCCCTCAACTAAAAGTAATGCCATTGGAGCATCAGTACTGCCAGTTATTGCATCACCAAGGTGAGTAATTTTCCCTGTATATAAAAACGGAGAAGTTTCATTTATAGAAACAGAGAATAAAAAATGTTTTGCCAAAAATTTTACTTATTAATATTCAATCTAAAAAATAAATAGCATACCTTTAAACTTTTTTTTTCCAAAAAGAAATGTTTGCACCTTGCCTAGGAATGATAAGCATAAATGCAAACTTCATAATAATTGAATTAAACATTTAAAACAATCTAAATAAGTCCTATTTTTTAAAAAAGGGGAGTTTCTTTACTTCAAATCCAATTCAGCTTGAAATCCTCATCTAAAATGGCTTAAAAATTTGTAGGGTGAGGTACTATCCCCAATGTCATTTTCATATTTTAACTATGATTTACAAGTAAGAGCTCTATTCCCGATTCTTCTTTCTGCAGTTCTGACATGTCCTGAATTATAATATTTTGCACAAGTATTTTACTTTATAACCTGCACTCAAAAATAACACTGGCAGCTAGCTCAAATAATTTTAATTGGTTGTATATTCTAATTGAGCACAGTTACAAATACATAAAAACCAGTTAATCTTTATACAAATAATAAAGGGTTTGTGCAGGCGGACATTGGCATGTCCTTTCTACACCGTGGTGGCAGTCAGACTCTGTAAGTATCCATACGACCAGAAGAGGGCGCTCTAGTACCATCTTTTTGCCATTCGTTTCACTCCCCCTCTGGTTCCTAAACATCGTCCTCGATGAGGAACCAGCAGATTTGTCGTTCCTGGGTCTTCCTTTTTTCTCTGAGAGGCATCACTGGAATGGCTTCTCCCCCTACTTCGAAGATGGAATAACTTATCTGATGCACCATAAAGACGGATGCAATCTGAAATATCAAATTTCCTGAAGGAAATATACAATTCAAAATATCAAATTTCCCGGTAGGAAATGTACAATCAAAAACATCAAATTTCTCCCAGTAGGAAATATACAATTCCGAAATTTCTTCGTAGCCGGCAACTACACTTCAGAAACCACTTTAAAATTCTTTATGAACTAGGTGTTCAGAAATTGAATTGATAATTTTACGTTGGGCTCCATTTCCCGATAGGAAATATTCATTTGCGAAGAGAACAGTCACCAGTTGATCCATGCCTTGATATCCATGATCTCGGCAGCATTGGAAATGGGCTCTTCTGTTCTCCAGATTGATAGGGATGTAAGATAACCAAACTTCTTACAAACGCTCAGGCGCCATTGTCACAAGCTAGTGTAACAATAACTTTCAGCCATCTGGTATCATCCCAAATTTCATTCAGCTTTGATTACAGATTTTGATGTATTTTTAACAGTAATGAAATGAAGAAAAGATAATTAGCAAAAGTTAACATTTTTACCATTTGGGCATTAATTGCAGCCAAGCCAAATTTTCCTCAAGCTTTTCGATAAGCAATTGATTTTGAGACCAACTTCATTAAAATCTTGTAATACCGTAATTTAATTTTGCAATTTAAAAATGATTCAATGGATCATCAGCCACAAATTAAATGCAGTTAATTTAGTTTTAAAATAGTTAGCCTTTATAATTGAGAATCAACTAGTCATTAGAAGAACAAGAATTGGATATTTGAACTCAATACTATTCAAAAATATATTATAGATATCTCACAGGAAACAAAAACTAAACTTTGAAAGAAAAAGGAAAACTCATGTA
This sequence comes from Trichonephila clavipes, assembly GCA_019973935.1. Lineage (NCBI taxonomy): Eukaryota > Metazoa > Arthropoda > Arachnida > Araneae > Nephilidae > Trichonephila > Trichonephila clavipes. Next base: position 162,619 of record BMAU01021126.1, read on the forward strand.
AAAAGAAATTCTGATGAACTTAGTCAAAACAACATAAAAATTAATCCTTTGAAGGAATAAAAATACTGCTTAAAAATATTGTAGATATTTTACAGAAGGCAAAATCTTAGCTTTGAAAATAAAAATAATTCATATATAAAAGAAATTCTGATGAAATTCAGTCCAAACAAAACCTATGAATGAATCTTTTGAAGGAATAAAAATACTTTTCTATAATACTTTTTTTTATAACAAAATTAATAATTTCTTTCTTTTAAATTCACAAAAATCTAATATGTGATCGAAATTCTTCAATATAGTTAGAAATAAAACACAGTATAAAACTAAAATAAAAAAAGGTAATACACGGGAAATATATCAATCTCATCTTGCGTCCTCATAAGTGAACTAATGAGTCAACAGAAAAAGTGAAAAGTATCCATGATTAATAAAGTTTACAGAACAAACAGTGAAAACTCAAGGTCAGAAGTGGGGGTAAAAATTTCCCAATCAAGTACATACACTAGTAGTCATAAATCTCAGACAGGGAGAAAAAATGAACAAAAGTAGAAAGAGTTTTCCGAAATAGGGAAAAGAATTACTCAAATAAAATAGACTAATAAATGATGGTTATTATATATATATGCCATAAAATACAAATGCACAAGTAAAATTCAACAAAAAGTCAAAATGAATAAGAAAACAAAATGAAAGAAACTTAGCTGAAGATTCGTGAAAACGAATGCAATCCAAAATTCCTAATTTCCCAGTAGGAAATAAACAATCCAACTTCGTAGCTGGCAGCTACAACTTCAGAAAATACTTTTGGAAAATCTTTATGAACTGGCAGTTCAGAATATTGAAGATAATTTTGTTAGTTAATTTTAATAGGACTACTAGTCTGACTATTCGGCCGCTCGCTGGGTGCCATTTTATAACCTGCACTCAAAAATAACACCGGCAGCTAGCTCATATAATTTTAATTGGTTGTATATTATAATAGAGAACAGTTACAAATACATAAAAACCAGTTAATCTTTATACAAATAATAAAGGGTTTGCGCGGGCGGACATTGGCATGCCCTTTCTACACCTTGTCGGCAGTCAGACTCTGTAAGTATCCATACGACCAGAAGAGGGTGCTTTAGTACCATCTTTTTGCCATTCATTACAACCTGTAATTGTTTTTATGTTTTGCGATTGTTCAAACCAAAAATTCAAATTAATTTTTTTAAAAAAACTTTTATAACAAAAATAATTTTTTATTTATTTCAAAGTGGGAAAAAAAAGAGTACAATTTTAAGTAGGGAGTATTGTGGTACAAAACTCAAACTTTGTTTGATTTCAGTGTTTCGCCTTCGTCACCCATATCAAGTTTTCCTGTTGTTGAACTGGAATCGGATATTCCTCTGTCGCTCAACCTGTTTTCATCTCAAAAGGCATCTGCCGCAATGTCCGCTTCCGGTTCTCAGCATGGAGATGGATGTGTTGATTTTGATAGGGCTGAAGCACCTGATCCCACTATGGAAAATGTAGGAATATCAGGTTTTCTCATGAGCTTGGGTCTTGATCATTTGTTTGATACCTTTGAAAAAGAGCAAGTAAGTATTAGTCATTTACTATAACTGAAAAAAATAGCCAGTGCAAATGTCATATAGTTTTTGTGTTACTAATGTAATTTTTAATGTAAATATAGACACATATAACTTTTTAATGGTGTCCTTTTATGCAAACAAAAAGAAAGAATGCTATTTCCCTATTTAATTTCAAAATATTTTTTATTAATGAGTTTTCTAGCTACATTACTTTTTATTTTACTAGCAGAATTTTGATCTGTTAGTAGGGATAATAATTACCTTAATTTTAAAACACTGATTGGTGTGAATATTTTTTTAAAGCAAAAACAATTGTGATACTATATGAAATTATTTGCTTCTTTTTTAACACCAAATAAAATTAACAGAACAGTAACTTATAGCTTTGCATTGGTGGCAAAAAGTCCTAAACACACTCAATTTTTTGCCCAGTTTTCATGTTTGACTTTATTTTTCGTTATGAAATTATTGTACTATCTTATCTTAACTATTGTTATTGGTTCTAATGTATTTTTTCATGGTGATGTTAAATCTGTTTGTAGAATTCATGTGGAGTCAATAGTTTTATGAATATTTTGAAAAACAAATATTAGACAAGCACAAGACAACTGTAATAATGAGTTGTTTTTTTTTTCAAACCAATGAAATGCTCCATTATTCCAACCAATTAGAGATCAGTAGTGATGAAAGGCTGAAAGCAGAATGTGCAGTTTCAGTGTATTGAAAGTAGTTATCTATTGCAATTTGAAATGTGTAGGTGGAACTATGGAAAAATTTTCCTTTCTCTGCATTATAATGGAAGACACAAAATTATACTTTTGAAGGAGGATCAAAATAGGGGACAATAATGCCCTATATTGACTTGCAAATGTAGTCCAGAAATTGTTCAAAGACAATACTGGGAATAGAATGAACTGATCAGGACAATTTCTAGTTCTATAAAGAACCAATGGCATAAAATGGACGGAATGGATATTCCGAAGCAATTGTGTTTTCTTTCAACCATGTAGCCGTAAATGAGCTTCTTGTGAAATATTGGTGTATTCCATACCAAAAAGATGTAGAGCCGTAATTAAAGCAAATGGCTGATTCATAAGACATTGATGTTGAGACATGTAACAATTATTTAATTTTCAAAATACGTGCTAAATGTATCGTACTTGTTAGATTTTGTGTTATTCTGTACATGTTACAAATTCTTGTGTTCAGGCAACTGTACTACAAAAAATAATTAGAATCAATAAAAACAGTGAAGGTATTACAATAATTTTGTAACAAAAAATTATGTCAAACACAAAAATTAGGAAAAGAATTCAGTGTGTTCAGGACTTTTTACCAACACTGTATCTAATGAGGTTGATTGTTCTTAAAATCAAAAATAGTTCATTGAATTCCATACCTTCACCTTCTATTTAAATTAATCTTCAGAAACTCTTAAATGCCACAATTTTGGGTTAAATTCGAGTGTCTTTCTTTCCAATCTGGGGTTTATAATTACGAAATTTTATCAATAGCACATTCTGTATCTCTGGTGTGTAAGGATGTCTTTCCTTGAGGCCATGGGAATCTACACAAAAGTAGAACTTGATCCCTTACACAAATGTAGGCCCGACCTATGACCCTTAAAAGTAGGCAAATTGTTAAATATTCGAACAAACAATTAGCAGAAACAAATGTGCATGATTTATAATAGTGCAAATCAGCTTGACCAAATGTGTACTGATAGTGTATGGTGGTAGTCCTAGGCCTATACATGGATGGCGGTCATCACATATATCCAGTTGACATATTGTTTGAAATTCTCAGTTTTTCAGAGAATACAACCAAAAATAACATTTGACCATTGAAATTATTCGAATCATGATCATGTTAAGGTCGAGTCAAGAATGAGACAAGGTCCCCCCATTGTGACTAAGGATGAGTCTCAGTTAGCCCATGCCTTAAGACGTCCCTGCGGGTGTGTTATTAATTTTGATCATGGTAGCCAAGTGGTTATGGTTGAACTCATCGCTATCATTGTTTTTGTTGGGCCCTGGTTCTACTAAAGATCCACCATGTGGAAGGGTTAAAGCACATGAAATTTGTCTAGGCACAAAGACTTCACAGTGGAGAGGTACTGATATAATGTAGTTAATTGTCATTTGGGAAATATTATAATAATAATAATTGTGTACTCTTTCTTTTTATTATCATTTTTTGTTGTTCTTTTGGTTGAATATATTTTGAAATAAAGTGTTTTTCGCGTATTTACATCATTTTTGTTAAATCATTGACTAAAAAGATTTTATTTCAAAATTCTAGATTACTCTTGACATTCTTGCTGAAATGGGTCATGAAGAATTGAAACAAATAGGAGTTAATGCTTATGGTCATCGTCATAAACTTTTAAAAGGGATAGAGAAACTTTACATGGGTCACAGTAAGCTCTTTTTTTAAAAAATTTTATTTGTAATTTTTTTGTTAATATACTTATATTCATATTTTACTCATGGGATTACATTCTTATTTTGTGTGTATTTTAGAAATATTTTTTAAATTATTTTTTAAAAAATTAAATTATTATTACGTGTATTTCAGATTCATCCACTTTTATGCCAAACAAACCTGGCACTGTATTAGTTGAACTGTGTCTAGAAGACAAAGAATATCAAGCTGTAGATGAAGAAGTAAGTAAACATTGGTTTGAAATTTATATGCACATAAATATTTCACTAAACACAAGCTCAATTTTTTTTTTCTTTCAAAGATGCAAGCCACTATTAGAGAACACCGAGATAATGGACATGCTGGTGGAATATTTTCAAGATATAACATTTTAAAGGTAATATTTCAGAAGTTTTGAAACTTTTTGATTGTTTAAAGGTGTGTTATTTTGATAGTCTTTTAATGAGAAAAGTTAAACCAAATTATTGTTGTATAATTTAAGTTGTGTGTTTTAATTTAAAACCTTGATTACCATTAATCACATTCTATTAAACCTTTTTTTATAATATTATAGAAGAATGAACATAAGAAAACATTTTCTGATTGGGATAGCAATTTCTTATAGATTCCAGTTCAATAGAATTTTGTTTCTGAAAGATAATAAAACTCCACTCCTCCCAAGAAAATACAGGTGTGGAAAAATATACACACATACACTTGGAAACATTAAATATTGATAAAAATTAAACCATATCCAGAAATATAGGATCATAAAATATTATGTTTAATTATGAAATAACATCTCTTATATTGATAAGGTATATTTTCAAATGTTTCAATATGATTCAAATATTAAAATTATACAGTTGGTAAATTTTTTTAAAACCAATTACTAGCTTAAAAATTATCTTTTCAATTTACAATATAGTCATATTTCTGTAATTTGAATTTTTTTCCCCTGTCCCTAGAATTATGGGAAAAGACATTAGATAGTTTTAATTTTATTTTAGACTATTCAAGTTTTCCTTGCAATTCCTCTTGGATCATTACTACAGTAAAAATAATTCATTAACTTTCAAACTGATGTGTATTTTAATGGTGTTTCTTAGAATCAGGAAAGTTAGAATGACATTTTCCTTGGCAGGATTTGAGTGAGGGGTGCAATTTCTTTTCTTAATTAGTAAACTAACAATTTATTTATAATGTAAAATTTTTAGACACATTTGTAAGAAAAGATATTTATAAGCTTAAAAATCATCTGAATATCTATGTATCATGTTGCTTCAATTGGTTTTTGTAGATTCAAAAAGTTCGCAATAAAAAACTTTGGGAGAAATACTGTCATAGACGGAAAGAAGTTGCAGAAGAAAATCACAGTCAGTCCAATGAGCGAATGCTTTTTCATGGCTCCCCCTTTATCAATGCTATTGTACAAAAAGGTTTTGACGAAAGGCATGCCTACATTGGTGGAATGTTTGGAGCAGGTAGGTTTTGCATTTCTTACTTATTTTAAAAATATAAATTTATACTTTTAAAGCACATTTTTTTTTAATAATAAAAATTGTTATTTTGTAAATTTTTACTATAGGAAAATTTTTTGACACATCCTGTTAAAAAAAAATTTATATTGTTTTAAGATTTTGTGATCAATTTGCATAGCATAAGACAAACTGCAAATAACTTCTTTTAGTTTAAACAATTATTACACACAATATGATAAATAGGAGATGGCAAATACATAGCTTGTGTGTGTGTGTTTTCAGCAATTTTCAAGTACGTATAATAGCTGATGCTTTTAAAGAAATAATTACTATTTATATGATTTTTATGATGCATTTCTAAAAGTTCTATCTTTGTAATATTATGTTGAAATTTAAGGATGTAATAATTTAAAATTGTTTCATCTTGTCATAATTTATATGTTTTGTTTTTAATTTCTTTCGATATTTCAAAAGTTTGTTTGTATACCATTTGATATTGTTTATTAGAATTTTTTCAGGTAAGTTTTCAATAAATTTCTGATCAACAAATTTTACTGTTATAAAAATATAATCTGAATCAAAGTCTTTCTTGAAATTTAGATTTTGCTCATTAAAAATATATATACTTTATTGCGAGTTTTCGAATTTCTATTTCTGAATATAATTCTGTGATATTTAGGAATTTATTTTGCTGAAAACTCTTCTAAAAGCAATCAGTATGTTTATGGAATAGGAGGTGGTACAGGATGTCCACTTCATAAAGATCGATCTTGCTATATATGTCAACGGTAAGTGTTAATATTGTAACTTTTTTAAATGTCACTTCACCTTATACTATGTAAGGTTTAGTTTTTTATATTTAGATAGATGTTTGCTTTTAAGAATATCTGTATTAACCCCTTAACTGACAATTTAATGTAATGTGATTCATTCCCCAGTACCACCGTTTTTCTCATAGAAGTGCTTAAGCGGGGTATTGGAAGGGCGGGGAAAGGAAAGTCACAAATTAGCAAATGTTTCTCCGAAATAAGTAAATTCTTCTCAAACACTGTCAATGTCATTTAATTGCATTCTAAAGCCTTTTGAATTGTTTTACTGATAGCTAAAAAAATCGAGACTTTGTAAGGGCAGATATGTATGTTTAAGGCACTCAATGCATCGGTTGAGCAAGCAGGATATACATGCCAGCAGCACTTAAGGTGTTAAGAATTGCTCTTATATAGTGATGTGTCCAATTTTAAAAAAAAATTTAAGATTGAATTTATTTGGTGGCGAGTTATAAAATACAAAGAATTTGAAATCATTTATACTGCACTTAATGGTGTTCTTTCATTCCATATATATATATATTATAAAATATTTTGCATGTTTATGGTCTTTCAATCCTTTTCAAGATGTTCTCATCAGAATTGAACTACTTATTAAAAATAATAAACCATCAAACAATTTATCTGAGTCATAGTAAGTGTGGTTTAAAGAAATAAAATAAGACCTAATTTGTTAATAATGTAATGAATTTTATATTTGGCTTAAGTTTGAAGTCAGATTTTTACAGAAAATCTGTGATTAGAATGTTTTCAGGGAGAAAAAAGAAATCTAAATATTCTGTCACGAAATGGATGATGATTCAAATTTTAGTTTTGCAAAAACATCCATAATTGTTTTATTTATTGCAACCACAAAGTGGTTTTATAATTCTGTCTTAAATTATAAAATGATTATTATAAGTGAAAGGAAATTTGTTGATTAAATTATATGCAAAAATTATTGTCTTATTATCTAATTATTGCATTTGTATTTTAAAAAAAGTCAAACTGCATTCAATATTAGTTCAGCTTTCTTACTTAATGTTATTACTAATAATGGGGCAAAAAAAGTAACTATGAATATATTGTGACAATGTAACTCTTCTGTTTTTTGACGTTATTAGAATGTATAATTTTGTTTTATGTCCTTAAGATAAAGTTAATGCATTCATTGCATTTTTCAGGCAATTATTGTTTTGTCGTGTGACATTAGGCAAATCCTTCCTACAATTTAGTGCTATGAAAATGGCTCATGCACCCCCAGGACATCATTCCGTCATTGGAAGGCCCAGTGTAGGTGGGCTATCTTATCCAGAATATGTAGTTTATCGGGGTGAACAGGTCTGTATGTCCATTTTTTTAAGTCTGTCCAAAGAATACTGAGAGTAAATTCATTTTACTATACATAAATTGTGATATTTTTTCCTTTTGCAAAGTACATTAGTGAACCTATTACTTCTTTATGTCTAAATTTAAATTTCTCCATGTGAAGCTAAATGTTTAAATTTTTTTCCTCCTCTTCCCCCCTCCCTTGAATTCAGAAAAAAGTAAGACATTTAGCTCTGAGATCATTTTCAAAGCTGACACACATTTGTGTAACATTACTAAGGTTATATTCATTTATTTATCTTTTTGTTCACTTATTAATTTTTTAATTAAAAATATACCATTTTTTATAGAATTGAAAAAGTGTTGTTTAAAACAGTGTTTTATTTATTATTAATGTTTTATATTCATGTTAAAATATATAAATAAATTTAGTAACCTTCATATTCTTTTTCAGTACACATTTTGTTTGATGTTGCATATCATACAGATATTATACAAAAAATTTTAAATTGTAAATTTAGCTCTTTCTAGATAGATTCCTTTGTGTAATGTTCTTTTTTGTACAGGTAAACCCTTAAGACACTAATTTAATATAAAAAACTGTTTGCTTTTCCTAAAAAAAAAAAACCTACCTTTTAATATTGTGACATTTTACCCCTTTTTTAATTATATTACTAATTGCATAAAAACTATTTCATTATAAACTTAAAACTAAAAATCAAAAGATATATAATGTTAGGCTAACAAGATTATCCCTATCACTTATAGTTGCTCTTGGACATGCAACAATTTTTGCAAGAATAGCTTATCCAAATGTGACCGAATTCCTTATCTTATGTTTAATCATTTGAAAAGCTTTTAAATTAAAATGCCTACCAATATCAGCTCTCTGATTTTGATTCTTAACATTATCCAAAATTGCTGTCTCTGTTTGAAGAGATATAAATTTCCTTTTTTAAACAATCGTCCTTCCCTTTAGTTCAGCATTGTTACGGCTAATATTCTTTTGCTTTGTTTGTGTTACATTCATTTATACATGTAGACAGTAAAAATCGTAAAAAATTACTTACCTTTAGTGTATTGTCAAAAATATAAAGCATTTGTTCATGATGTTTCCACACTGAAGTAAGCAAACTAATGAAAAACTTTTTATTCTGCTTTTCTGCATCAGAATGGGAACTCCAGTTATGGAAAATAAAAGCTTGACTTGACAGAAGAAATAAAGCACGCTTTTCTTTTTTACTGTCCCCTCAGGGGGCTCACCTTCTTTAGGTGAGTGCGGGTGTCACAATCCCGCGCGAGGTACTCTAGTGATCTTTTGGCAAGGGCTCACTCTCTTGTGAGTGCAGGTTTCGCGCACCCCCCTCTCCTGAGCGATCTTTACTTTCACGTTTACTTCCCCCACTTCCTTTTGCGCCATAGTAAGAAAAACACTGGTTTTTATTTCCTAAGAATACCTATCCAGGAATTTCATTTTATGGTTTATCCCCTTAGTGGGTCCCTCTTTATTATTGATTTTTCCCTTGTTATCTTTAATTTTACTTGCGACGAAGTCCTGTGGCAGACCAGGACTGAGTGGAATGAAGTTGAGTGGTGGTTTTTCACAACTGTGGTATGACGACACAACAGACTGCTCCCTGGGAAAACTGGCACTTGGAGTGGGGTTTTAAACTTCTGAGGACTAGTGAGGTGGGGTCTTGGAGGAAGCGGCCATGTAGAGGGTACCGGAGAAAAGCTGAGTTTTGCGTCTCAGGCCGCCAGATAGTACAGGAGCCCGGGGCAGCCTAACCAGCATGTCCTGGCTGCTCTATCAGCTGGTGTATAATCTCGCCTGCCTTGTAGCTCCAGGTGTAGCCTGGATGGGGTCCTGCATTGCAGAGTGGGGGGCTCTCCCAAGGCCACTGCTGGCTGCTGAATCTGGGGCTAGCCCCGCCAAACTGGTCCTCTGAAAATCAAAAGGGATTCTCCTCCTCCTTTCTCAAAAACCAAAATATAAATGCACAAAAATAAGGAAAAAGATAAAAACGCATACTTTAAAATCCCCAACCCAACACATGGTGGTCAACCCACCAATTCTCAAACTTGCTCCGAATCCTTTCCAAAATTTATTGTTCTGCATGCAACTGATAACAGAAAACTTTTCAATGCTTCACCTTTTCTTATCTCTAAAGCTGTACAAGGTTCAGCTGGATCTGTGAAATCTATTAAAAAATTACCATCCGGAGATTTACTGATAGAAACAGCAACACAAGCACAATCAATTAATCTCCTACAATGTACAAATCTTTCAAGCATTCCTATTACTGCTACTCCTCACAAAACACTCAATTCATCCAAAGGAGTGATTTACTGCCCTGATCTAATTCCATTACCCGATTCTGAAATTGAAAAAGAGCTAGCTTCTCAAGGAGTGGAGGCTGTCAAAAGAATAACTTCCATAAAAGACGGTAAAACTATAACTTCTCCATTATTTATACTCACATTTTCTGAGCATACATTACCAGAAAACATACTAATTGGTTACTTAAACATTAAAACAAGACCTTACATCCCTAACCCTCTCAGATGTTTTCGCTGTCAAAGTTACGGTCATGGAACAGCTTCTTGTTGCAGCGTTGCTACCTGCAATAAATGCAGTAGTACGGAACACGGCAGCGAAGCATGTACGACAGAACGGAGAAAGTGTGAACATGCTGCTTATTCCAAAATGGCAGCAAGAAAAAGAAATACAAAGAATTAAAGTACTTGAAAACATTTCGTATTCTGAAGCAAAGAAACGGGTGGTCAATATCTTACCACCTCGAGCCTCCACTTATGCTAATGCAGTAATTACCAACACAAAATCAAAAAAAGATACTGCAACTCAAACAGACGTAGGAACTCAAACAGAAATTAGCCACATAGAAACACCAACAAACATTGCCAATTTTACCTCTTAATCTCATAAAGATTCTCCAATAGCTCAAAAGCCCATTACAAATAACTTAATTGACCAAGAAACAATTCTATCTCCCCCTGAAACATCTTCCACGGACCTAGAGTCCTTAAACCAAGACAAACGGTCTCCTGAAACATCGCACCTCTCAGTGCCATCAGATGCTGAAGCTTTGATGGAAATAGACAAAAGTTCTATCAAACGGCCAGCTACTGATATTGTCCAGGAAGCTGCCAAAATACTGAAGCCATCAATTCGAATAGAATCTGGTGGAATTCAAACCACCAAAGAAGTAGAAGACGTTAAGCTACTCAGTAAAAAAGGAAAATCGAGACAAAGCTTTTCACCAATAAAATACGACTCCGAAAAGCCTAAAGGCTCTCCTTAGCCGAAGTATTAATAAAATAATTCAGTGGAATTGTCGTGGTCTCTGGAAAAACATAGAGGATTTAAAATCACTTATGAATGAGCATTTACCTGTGTGCGTAGCTCTGCAAGAGACCCTTTTAAAACCATCATGCACATCCAACATACGAGGATATTCCATTCTTCGGAAGGACTGCAATACGGGTGAAAGAGCTTGTGGTGGCGTGGCTCTGCTCATCAACCGCCTACCCCATCCTAATTCGCACGCCACTTCAAGCTGTTGCAGTGCAAGTTTCTATCTTCTCTACAGTTATAATCTGTAATGTATACCTAACACCCAACGCACCCATGAGTTTTAGAGAACTCCTAGAGCTTATAGATCAACTCCCATCACCATTCATCCTTTTGGGTGACTTCAATGCTCATCATTTGCTATGGGGCTGCCAAGATGTGAATTCTAGAGGAAAAGTCGTCAAAAAGCTTCTTACAGAACTTGACCTCACCTTGTTAAACAACGGCTCTAAGACTTATTTTCATTCTCGAACCCAATCATTTAGCGCTATTGATTTGTCCATATGCTCTCCATCATTGCTATTAAATCTGACATGGAATGTTCTTGATAACCCATTAGGTAGCGATCACTTCCCAGTGGTAATATCTTACGCTACACCAATTGCGTGTGTGACTATTCGCCAACCACGGTGAAAGTTCGATCAGGCCGACTGGGAAACTTTCAGGACCCAAGCAGATATAACAGAAGACATGGTAAGCTCTGGCTCAATAGATGAAGCGGTATCTTTAGTAACATCTTGTATCCTATCTGCAGCTAATAATGCAATTCCACAACCATCCTCTAGACTCCCTCGTTTTCCCAAACCTTGGTGGAACGAAGAATGGCAAAAATGGATCAAAACAAGGCTTGGAATCGATTTCGACGTTACCCTACCCCAGACAACATGATTGCTTTTAATAAAGCTTGAGCACGTGCCAGGAAAATCCACCGGCAACATAAAAGGGAATCGTGGATAAAATATGTAAGTAACATCACATGTTCAACCTCAAGTAAAGAGGTTTGGAACAAAATCTGTAAGCTCTGTGGAAAATACAGTGCTAACCCAGTATCCATGCTTGTAAGCAATGGGGTCTCTGTCAATACCATCCCTGACATTGCCAACACTCTTGCCGAGACATTCACTAAAATGTCTACTTACGACAACTATACCCCTGCATTTCAAGTGCTAAAGCGTCGAGAGGAGAGGGTGAAGTTGAATTTTTCCTCTTCAAACGAAGAAGGCTACAACTCCCCGCTAACACTCCGCGAACTTCGCGCCGCCCTGCATCGCTCAGGTAACACAGCAGCAGGTCCAGACGGGCTACACTATATTATGTTACGGCATCTGTCCGAAAGTTCTATCCTCTCCCTTCTCACATTGTTTAATCGCATCTGGGAAACCCAAGTGTTTCCCACACAGTGGTGTCATGCCCACGTTTTACCATTTCCAAAGCCTGGTAAAGATCCAACATCAGCAAATAATTAATCCAACATCAGCCCTCACAAGCTGCTTAAGCAAGCTGATGGAGCGCGTAGTTAATGCGAGGTTGATGTTCCACCTTGAGTCACATAATCTCCTTTCATCACTTCAAAGTGGATTTCGGAAATCAAGAGCGACCACAGACAATCTCCTTCGGCTAGAGACTTCCATCAGAGAGGATTTTGTCAAGAAACAGTATAACATCTCTGTTTTCTTTGACATTAAAAAAGCCTATGACATGTCTTAGAGGTACGGCATACTTAGAGATCTCTATGCAATGGACATCAGAGGAAATTTGCCAGTTTTTATCAAAAATTTTTTAAACCATCGTTCATTCCAGGTACACCTGCGTTCATTTTATTCAAATATTTTTATCCAAGAACAAGGTGTCCCACAAGGGTCTGTTTTAAGCGTACTTTTATTTATTATTAAAATTAATAGCATAACTTATCATATAAATCAGGGGATTCAGTGTTCTCTATATATGGACGATGTACAAATATCGTACTCGTCTAAATTCCTCAATGTTGCAGAACGACACATTCAGACCACTATCAACAACTTCACTAAATGGGCTGAACAGAACGGTTTTGTTTTTTCTACAGAAAAAATGGTTAGTGTTGTATTCACTCGAAAGCGTGGGGTTTTTCCAAACCCTGAGCTTTTTATTGGTAGAAGCCTCATTAAAGTTGTTAATGAGGTCAAATTTCTAGATCTTATATTTGACCAATCTCTCAGATTCCATCATCATTTAAAATATCTCAAAATCAGAAGTGCCAAGGCCCTAAACATCCTCAAAGTATTAGCAAATACTCGCTGGGGAGCAGACCGAACATCCTTGCTTTGCCTCTACAGAGCTCTGATTAGATCAAAACTGGACTATGGATCTGTGGTCTACAGTTCTGCGTGCAAATCTCTTTTGAAAATCTTGGATCCAGTACATCATCAAGCCCTGAGACTTTGTCTGGAGGCCTTCCGTACATCACCGGTGGAGTCCCTCTATGCTTAAGCCTACGAACCCCCATTAGATTTGCGGAGGAAGTATTTATGTTGGAACTATTTTATGAAAGTCCAATCAATGAAAACAAATACTGCATACTCATATTTATTCAATTTTAGCCTTTATGATTTTAACAGTCATCGTTCATCCCTCACTTACTCGCAACCTTTTCACTTTAGAATTAGAGACCTAATTAATGACTTAAATCTGAACATTGGAAGAATTGCTCTGTGCAAGATTTCTGAGGTGCCCCCTTGGAAAGTGATTTATCCTAAGATACATTTCACCCTGTCATGCTACTTAAAAGCATGCAGTCCTGAGAGTACGTACAGAACACTGTACTTGGAACACAGAGAGCTTTTTCCTACTATGAACCTATCTTCACGGATGGCTCAAAGTCTGAATCCCGTGTTGGTTCGGCAGTAGTTTCTCTGAGCACTGTAATTACAGACGCTCTACCAATTTCAGCATCCATTTACACTGCTGAACTCCATGCGCTAAGAATAGCTCTAGGACATATTTCACTATCATGCAGTAAAAAGTTCATTATTTACACAGACTCCCTGTCAGCTCTTCGAAGCATTGTCTCTTTACATTCATCGTCTCATCCCATCCTTTTGGACATCACATATGCTTTAGCTAATCATCTTAAGAAGAAAGATATATTTTGTTGGATCCCAGGACATGCCGGAATAACTGGAAATGAACTGGCTGATGCAGCTGCATGATCATCGATGGGCTCTTCAGAAAGGTTCCCTATTCCACACTCTGACCTGAAAGCTTGCTTCAGGCTGAAACTGCAAAGTGTATGGCAATCAAACTGCGACCAACAAACTGAAAATAAGTTGCATACCATCATGCCCATTCTCGCTCCAACTGCGTCATCATCAAGCAACTGCCGTGAGCAGGTGATATGGACTAGGCTGTGCCTAGGACACACCCGCCTAATGCATAGGCATCTTCTGGTGGGTGAACCACCACCCTATTGCGAGAAATGTAATGTCTCACTATCGGTAAAACACATACTCTGTGATTGTCCGCATTCAAATCATCTTAGACATAGGCTTTTTAACTCTATTGATTTTACTATATCCAGTATTTTAAACAATAGCATCAATTCCTCACTTGTGTTTAAATTCATAAGCATCAAGGGTTTTATTAATCTATAGATTTTAAGAAAGGCATATAGACTATGCCCGACTAAGGCTTTATGGCCTGCAATTCTTATATAACTGTTCTTATTGTCTCTCTTGGTGCAGTATGATCTAAATTGGTCCTTGCGCCATTAAAAAAGAACCAAACCAATCTTTTTTACTGTACATTCATAGAAAATTTCTACATTTTTTAAACCATGTTGTAAGAACACCGAGATGTCTAATTTTTTTATTATAATTCATGCTAAATATTTTCTGTTTTCTTTTATGTTTCTTGTTGAGTTTTTTTATAAGTAACCAAAATATAATTTTATTCATAATTTTTTAAGTAATTTATGAGATATTTGATTAAATATATATTATATGTCGAGTGGTAGCGTATCGCGCTTCCACACCACAGGTCCGAGATCTAATTTCTCTAATAAAAAAATAGGCATTGAGTTCTAAATTATTTAATGGGTAAATTTTTTTAGAATAAATTAAAAGTTTGGGGTTTGCATGTTTTTGTAACAAATTTCATAACAAGACTTCATTTATTTTTATTACTTAATATATTATATGCATATAATGATAATAATAGTTATACATTGGATATTAGTTCTTACCTGAAATCTTTTTGAGTGGTAGCTCTAAATGGAATAATCAAGAGTGAATGGTAACTAAAGTAAAATGAGTTTAATAAAATGTTGCAATTTAACTAAGAATGTTGTAGTAGACTTTCAAAAACCTTTTTCTGTCTTAAATTTGTTTCTTAATGTTGAGTTTAATTTACCTATTCAGTTTTATTATTTGCAGTATTTGTATTTACTGATTCATTTACAAGAGAAATAAATTAATTGGGACTTAATAATAATTTGTGTAATAAAATGTATTCAAAAAATTAGGGTTTTTTTTCTTAATACCTTTCAATTTCATTATTTCAGTTTCTACAGTTAGCATTTTATTAATATAACTTTTGAATAATAGTTTTTTTTTTTTCATTTCCAATCTAATGTTAGTATATATATATTTCTGACTATTTTGTAAGTAAAAAAAGTAATTATGTTTTTTATTTTCATCCTGTATTGTTTTCTTTGTTTTTAAATAAAACTTGGTTCTTAAAAATTTACTCTATAAAAATGAAAAAAAATTGCTTTTAAAGTTCATATCTTTTTTTATAGGCCTATCCAGAATATCTTATCACTTACCAAATAGCTAAGCCGGACACAGAGGCGTCACTGTCTCCATCGTCATGACCTTCCTCATAAAATAGATTTCAAATTAGTTCATTATTTTTTTACTGTATGTTTTACGTGCATTTTCACATTTTGGATGACTCAAACTCATTTTATGCATGCATTGTTATTGTGCTGACTGAACTGTTTTTCCAATGTGTTTTCTTTATTAATGTTTAAAGAGAGGAGTTGAAGATGAATGAGCACACATTTGAATTTCAGAGCTTATGATTGTGATGAAAATAGACGTTCTTCTCATTTTTCCAATAAATCTTCCATGAAGAATTTATGAAAGATTTACGATTCAAGAAAGATAGGATAGTGTGAAATTATTAAAGAAAATTATATATACTCCAAAATTATTGTAGTCTTTTCATATCTGCAGATGAATTTTTGCATGTAGATATTTAATAGTTATGCACTTTAAGCTTATATATATTGCAAATGTGCTTATGATAAATTTTATGTATAAACTAAGTAAAAACAGTTGTCAATGAAAATTATTAATATAAGATTAAATTTGGTTTTTAAATGCGGAAATTTTTCAAAATTTTATTTATTACATAAGGATTTCTCAAAAGAAATAATTTTATTCTATGTAATGTATATTTACAAATAAATTGTATTTCTTTTTAATGTGAAAATATTTTTTAATCATAGTGAAGCTGCAGATATATAAGGACTACTATATGAATTTCCATTACTAGGTATAAAACAGAACAAACAAACTGTGCTTACTTGTTATATGCAAGTTATTAGGGTATGATATCTTGGATGTTTGTAACTCAATTATATTCAATATATTTAAGAGAAATTTAAATCCAAAAACTGAATGAATGTATTCATATTGGTCTTGTTCACAAATATCATCACTAAGATTGCTACAATTCGATTTTAAGTAATTTGTGATTTTTTTAGACTTGTGAGTGTTTACTTCTAATAGTTAGAAGTGAAATTGTTGTTTGTTTGGTTGATATTTATTTTAGATGATGTTATGTATTGAAAAACACTACAAATGGCATACAGTGATAATTTGAATTATGTTGGTCATCAGATATTTATAATAGAAAGACAGCCAAATACATTATATAATAGAATGTTTGATTATTAAATTATATACTTCAATGAAATAAGTCTGTATAATAAATAGTCCATAGATAAAATTCCTGTATAAATTTTGAAGGATAAATATACTCTTGTTACTTAACATTATTAGTGCATTACAAATTTTCTATACACTTATGCTCAGTAATGTGATAAAACCTTTGTCCTTGTATCCAGGTTGTTGGAGGACTGCTGTAAGTTTACCTAACAAATTGTTTCAATCATATATGCTGCATAATGCATGATTTTTACATTTTTCATTTTTATGTTTTTATATCATGCTCCGATCTTTTATGTGATTGGACACTTTTATCTAGATCTTTACTTGCCTGAATTTTGAATGCTTCTCCCATTGCTTGCAGCATTGCAAGTGTAATGTGTGGCGAGTGATGTCTTTCAAATAAAGCATATGAATTCCATTTATATGTTACTAACAAATATGGGGTTGAATATTCTCCATTACAGTCTATATTTAATCAATCAGTTCTAAATTTTTGTCCTTTGGTTACTAAAATTATTGTTTGGTTTGGTTATTAAAGTGAATATTTATAAAATTTACTCACACAAATTGTTATTTATTTTTAATGTTTAAATTTTGACATATTTTAAATTTTATTCCTTATCATTACTTTTTCTAGTATTAAATTATTGTATCGTTATGTGAAATTTATTAGTTTTTGTTTACTTTTCATAAATGTCTTGATCAATTGCTATGTATTTATATTTTTTATATTCATGTTAAAAATTTATTGAGATTTGTGATAGAAAGCATCAATGATTTATTAATTTGATCTCATAGATTGAGTTTTAAATATCTTGCTGGAGACAATCTTTTATTTTTACAAATAAATATTTATATATGGTCTTTCTGGACATTTTCGCATTGCTTAAACAACATATCTTGGCGCCTTTTTGTTGATTCTTTCCTTAAGGAAGAGTTAATGTTTTTTTTTAATCAGTCCTTAGCTTAAGCAATTTTTTAAATTTTTCACATGTTAAATTAAACATGTTTCACTGTACTTGTTGTATTTTTTAAGCTGTTAAAATATGTTCTTTCATTATTCATTTAAAATTTAAATTTGCTGAGCAAATACAAATTGTATTAATTTACATTCTTTTGGGAAGGGGGGCAGGTATTAATTCCATTAATCACTGACTAAGTAATAAATCAGTAAGAATTTTCATATGAATCTACACACATTGTGTTTTAAATTTTTTCAAAATTTTATATTTAATGGATAATATTTCAATATTATTATTTATGACAATAATTATATAACATTATTATTTATAATAATAATTTAATATTTTTGCTGATTAGTTATAATTCAAAACTCTATATAAAATTGGGGGGGACAATATTAAGAAGTCTTGTTTAACTGATAGGTTTAACACTGTCTGCTCTAAATTTTATGCATTAAATTAACTAATAACTGTATCCCCCCACCTCTCCTAAATAAAAAGCAGCTATTTGTAGTAAATGTTTCCATTCTATTATTTCATTTCATAATGTTTGTATCACATAAATTCTATTAAATAAAATACATTGCTTTCATTTAAATCTGCATTGGTGAATAATGTGCAAATTTTTCTCATCAATTGAACAGTCCAACTGTTACATGACTCAAATAATTGTCATATTCAATCAAGTTGGATGATCTCTTTGAGCATATCTGAAAAGAAAAATATATTTCCTTCACATGTGTTGCATCTAAAAATAATTATCACTTGAGTATATTTTTATATTGTTAATGTGAAGTACTGTAAAAAAAGAAGTAATATGTTAATTTAATTTATCTATTCCCTAGAGTTTGTTTACTACAAAGTAATTACATACATTTTAAAGTATTTATTTACTCAAAAATACTGAATTAGGTTATATTGTCAATAATACATTGTAAGGATATATTAAAGATATTAAATGTGAATATTAATCATTAAATTTCAAGTAGTCCAATTATTATAAGATTCTATGTATAACATTGTGCTTTGAAAATATATTGTAATTTGCATAAGTATTTCTTCTAAAATATAAATTATGTATATTTCACAAAGTGCACTTGCTCTTAATCTACCCCTTTTCTTTTATTATTACGCAAACTTACAATAAGAATTTTTCTCAGCTATTAAATTTCTATATTCTCCTTCTCTTAAAATATTATCTCTGTTCTCTTATTTTTATGTTTACTACCTGAAATCGTATTTCATTGTACTACAGAATTTTTGAGTGATTCATTCGTTTGATCAGTACAAATGTTATGTTTGGAAAGTCTTTCAGCCGTTGTTATTGTTTTGTATTCTTCCAGGAATACAATTTTAAGAATTAAATTTTTTAGTTTTAAACTTGCATTCACATTTTTTCCCCATTGTGCTGTTTCCTTAATAACTGATAAATCACAATTAAAAAAATTAAATTCATAAATATTTCTTATTAGAGAACATTTTTTCTCCTTTTAAAATTTAAGAAATTGATTCAATTTAGCGCAAGCAAATTATACTATAGAATTATTTCATCATTTTATTTTGTTCAGAATTGTATCTGTTTGAAAGTCTTTATTTTCATTTTTTAACTGTCTTCAAATCATTTTATAATTTGTATTGTATAAATGTTTTGTTATGTGTACTAAAATACTTAAAATTCTTTGTTATCCATGCAAAAATGAAGTGAAATGATTCAGCTTTTCAATCTTCTGTATCAACATATTTTTTCCAAACAGTTTTGTTAATTAAATGGCAATGGCATGTTATTTAAAATAATTATTCTAAAGTGCATGTTTTTTAATTGTTGATTACAGTTATATAATGAAAAAGCTCTCTGAATCTCATTAACATTTCGTTATACATGATTTTGTATTCTGTTTTTGAATCAAAAATATATTTGTTACAGTGTGAAGTTTTTATTTAACTATGTGGTTTTTTGTACATACAATTATTTATTCCAAGAAATGTGTGAATTATATTGTTTATTTATGCTATTAAAGTTTTTAAAAAAACTGAACTGTGTAGATGTGGCTTATACTTTATTGGCATTATGAATATATCCAATTACAATACTTCTTGAGACCCTGAGCCCCTACGCAAAAATAGGCTCTACCTGCAACCCTTTTATAACATATTGTCGGCCTAGTTATCAGAATGTGTTTTAACTCCACAAAATATCGAAATATTTTTAATGCCATCTCTAGTGGAGTATTTTAAAGCCTAAAAATCTAAAAACAAGTAATATTTAAAAAAAAAAATAAGTCAATTCCTACGTAGGTCAACAAAGAAAAAAGTTTTTTTAGTTAATTTTTATTAAATAATTAAAATTAATATAAATATGTATATACATATGTCAGAATCACAATATTAAGTGACAAAATTCCTTTTTAATTAACATTAAAATCTTCTTAATCACATTAAATTTGTAATTACATTTTCTAATAAAAATTGAATTTATTGGTAAGAATTTATCTTAAATCCACATTGTAAAAGGAATTCTGACATCTAACTAGCACATGATTATTTAGGTTAAGTTAAATCTTCATCATAAATTTAACGAAAGCTGTTTTATCCAATGGTGCTGCCATCTAGAGCAGAGGTACTCAACCTTTTTTTTCCGCTGGGCCACATACATGTGACAACTATTTCACATGGGCCGCAACATGATGATTAAAGGGGCAACCTATAAGATTATTTAAAATGCAGGAAATTGGTCAAAATATTAAAACTCATAATTTTGTATTTTATTTTAAAACTATCAAATTCAACTCACAAAAAATTTTATGCATTTTTTACACAGTTGTGGGGTTATTTCGATTTCCTTTCATCAATGATTCCTTTTCCCAAGTATTTTGTTGCTGTTGCAAAGCCAATTTATCTCATTTTGAAAGAGATTCTCAAGACAGATTTGTACTTAGTGATATAGTCGGCAAGCAAAATTACATAATTTGAATATATTATTTTTAAAACAAGCAGTTGATCCATGTTTGTTTTCCTCTACGAGATAGTCAAGATCCCAATTGTCTTGAAGCAACATATGTTCTTTATATATTAATTAAAAATTAGATTAACCCATAAATTGGTTGCTACTCCAGTGTTATTTATTATCACTAACCGTTACAATTACAAAAAAAGAAAAATTTATCTCTCAATTCATACCAGCATGACATTGGTAGCAAAATTGTATTTATGTGATTGATATAATTTCTCACCAAATTTTTAATGCTTTGTCCTTAAATAAATTCATTTGTTAGTACAACGGGCCATTCAGAAAGGTCTAGTGGGCCACAAGTTGAGTATCACTGATCTAGAGGAATAGTATTGACTGAAATATATCTTAAACTACAATTAATATTTGAAAAAAACTGTATTAACATCAAGTGTCATCCACTACAAGTTTAAAAAATGTATTTGAACTTGAATGGATGAAAAGAAAATATACGCTACTGGCCATTAAAATTGCTACTCCAAGAAGAAATGCAGACAACACAATGTGTGTGTGTGTGTGATATTTGTTGGACAAATATATTATACTGGAAATAACAAGCGATTAAAATTTTCAAGAAATTTGGGTGCATAGATCCTGAGAAATCAGTACTCAGAACAACCACTTCTGGCAATAATAACAGCCCTTATACGCCTGGGCATTGAGTCAAAGATTGGATGGAATGTACATGTACAGATGCCCATGCAGCTTCAACACGATGCCACAGCTCATCAACCCTAGTGACGAGCCAGTCGCTCTCCAACCATGGACCAGACGTTTTTTATTGGTGACAGATCTGGTGAACGTGCAGGTAATGAAAACAGCCGAACATTTTCCGTATCAAGGAAGGTCCGTACAATACCGGTAACATGCTGTCGTGCATTATCCTGCTGAAACGTACTGTTCGAATAAAGTGTACAGCCACGGGTCGTAACACACAGAGATATAACGTGCACTATTCAAAGTGCCGTCAATGCGAACAAGAGGTGACCGAGACGCGTATCCAGCACCCATACCATTATGCCAGGTGATGGGCAAGTATGACGATGACGAATACACGCTGCCAATGTGCGTTCCCCACGATGCCGCCAAACTCGGATGCGACCATCTCGATGCTGTAAACAGAACCTGGATTCATCGGTAAAAATGTCTCGCCATTCGTGCGCCCAGGTTAGTCGTTGATTACACCATTGAAGAAGTTCCTGTCTGTGATGCAACGTCAAGAGTAGCCGCAGCCATGGTCTCCGAGCTGAGTCCATACTGCTGCTAACGTCGTCGAACTGTTCATGCAGACATCTGTTGTTTTGCAATCGACCCCAATTCTTGGCTCAGTGCTCGTGAAAAGGCTGCTCGGCCCGTTAAGGCCATTAGGGTAACATGCCTGTCTTTCCGGCGGCTGGTGATTAGGGGCCGTTGAGATCCAGCACGGCGTTCCGTACTACCGTCCTGAAACCATTGATTCTGAAGGGTATGTTGCGTTAATGTTCAATCAGGATGCAATCGGATAAAACCTAACAACTTTAACTTTATTGTAGACACATGTTATAAATCATCTGCGTGCTTAACACTCTAGTAGAGAGAGAGATTACCCATGAGCACAACGTATATATACTGCAACCCTAGCGGAGAAAACTAGTACTATTCTAGATGTACACTTCATTGTAAGGTGCTACCATCTAGTGAGCTAAAATATAGGATATGCTACAATAGTATCCCCCCAGTGATGGAGAGAATCGAAAGAACGATATATGACATGCTCATGAGCAAACAATCTCAAATACAATTATTTGAAATATGCTTGAAAATTACATTGAAAAGGAAATTATATATACATATGCTTGAAATTACGTTGTAAGAAAATATAATATGCATACAGATATTTGAGATTACATTACATAAATATACATAATATGAAAAGGTATGAAAATCATAAGATATGAAAAGTCAAACAAATTTTCCAAGAAAAATATATATATGTCCATCTGGTACTTGAATAGTTTATTTAATTTCAGTTATTAGTCTCTGAGGAAATCTTACCCGTCTACCTGATTTGGTAGTTTGCATGTTTGTTGTCACTGGATGGCGATGTGATGATTCTGCACTAATGATAGGATCAGGAATGGTATCGGGCAAATCCTTGAACACAAATGCTGGTTTAACTCTATCAAGTGACACACAACTTTTCTTTCCATTTATATTAATGGTTATGTGTTTGTCATTCCTTGATAGAACTTCGTGTGGCCCTGTGTAAGGCTGAGACAATGATGGGGAAACTTTGTCAACACGGAGGAACACATGAGAACAGTCATCAATTTAAGGTGCACAAAAATTTTTGAAAATCCATGAGTGGATGTTGACAAGGGTTTTAAATGATTCATTTGGTTTTTCAACTGTTGCACAAATTCGTAGTCTAGTGGCATTGAAGATGTGTCAGTGCATATCTCGGCTGGTAATCTGAGGGAAACACCATACACTAATTCTGCACTTGAAGCATTGATGTCGGGTTTCACAGCTACTCGCAAGCCAAGAAGAACTGCAGGTAGGGTCTCAGTCCACTTGATATTCTCATGAGCCATTAAGGCGCTCTTTAGCACTCTATGTAAACGTTCCACTAAACCGTTTGCTTGTGGGTGGTATGATGTGGTCCTGATGCGGTTTGTGCCCAGGAATTTCGTTAATTCTTTGAAAAGAGCAGCTTCAAATTGTCGGCCTTGGTCAGTCGTTAAGTAAACTGGGCAACCAAATCTAGAGATCCAAGTGTCAAAAATGGCACGAGAAACTGTTTCTGCAGTAATGTTCTCTATGGCTACTGCTTCTGGCCACCTAGTGAATCGATCGACAATTGTTAAGCAAAAGATTTTCCTTCTGATGATGGTAAAGGACCTATCAAATCCACATGAATGTGTGTGAAAATCTTGCATCAGGTAAGGCGAAAGTGCCCAGAGGTGTCTTCGTGTGTCTGTGCACTTTTGAACGTTGACAAGCAATACAATTCTGGACCCAATCTTTCACTGTTTTCCGCATATTTGGCCAAACATATCTGGATGCGATGAGTTGGAAAGATGCTGCAACACCAGGGTGAGCTAAGTTGTGAAAATGCTCAAATATGGTCCTACGAAAATTATGTGGTACAAATGGTCTGGGAGAGCCAGTGGAAGTATCACAGATAAGTTCAGTGGCTGATACTGGAGATGGCACACGTTTAAAGACAAGGGAAGATTTCTCGTCATTTTGGAAACTTTGTAATTCGTTGTCTTCTAGTTGAGCCTTTGAAAGTGCCTCGAAATCTAAAAATGAATTGGATATTTGATTCACTTCAATTCTTGAAAGTGCATCAGCGACTGCGTTGTGGGTACCATTTATATGACGAACATCGGTACTGAATTGAGATATGAAATCTAGATGTCGCCATTGCCGTGGACTGCACTTGTCAGGATTTTGCATAAAGGCATACTTCAGAGGCTTCTGGTCTGTGTAGATTATGAAGTCTCTTCCTTCGAGCATGTGACGAAAACGTTTGACCGAAATATATATTGCCAGGAGTTCTCTGTCATATGTGGACCATTTCTGCTGACTTTTCGACAGTTTCACTGACAAAAAAGGCAACAGGTTCCCAATTGTTTTGGCAAAGTTGCATAAGTGAACCACCTACGGCTTTGTCACTCGCATCAGTCCAAAGGCTTAATTTTGCACCTGGAATGGGATGTCGAAGAAGAGTTGCGTCAGCTAAAGCGTTTTTGGCATCATTAAATGCCTGCTCTGCCTCCTCAGTCCATTGAATTGAGTCACGCAAATTTTTACAGGAAACTTTTTTTAGACTTTTTAAAATTTTTAATTCCTTCCAAAAATTTATTTAGTGGGGCTAATAAATGAGCAGCTTTGGGAACAAAGCGTCGATAAAAATTAAATAACCCGAGGAAACGTCTTAATTGCGTGAGTGTAGTAGGTTGAGGAAAATTTAAAATGCAATCGACGCGATCCGACAAGGGTTCTATTCCTGATTCAGATACTTTAAAGCCTAAGAATTTTATTGTAGTTACACCAAAAATGCATTTAGAGGGCTTTAAAGATAGTC
Source organism: Trichonephila clavipes (assembly GCA_019973935.1). Classification (NCBI taxonomy): domain Eukaryota; kingdom Metazoa; phylum Arthropoda; class Arachnida; order Araneae; family Nephilidae; genus Trichonephila; species Trichonephila clavipes. The sequence continues at coordinate 187,580 of BMAU01021126.1, forward strand.
CATATTGTTGTAAGCGTGTGAATAAAATTTGTAAATGTTGTAAATGTTCTTCGGGTGAAGAAGACGCGACCAGAATGTCATCTACAAAAGCGAACACAAATGGAAGATTTCGCAAGACTTCATCTATGAATCGTTGAAATGTAGCAGCGGCATTACAAAGACCAAACTGCATCCGAGTGCTTTCAAATAACCCAAAAGGTGTGATGATTGCACTTTTATGTACATCATCTGGGTTAATTGGAATTTGATGATATGCCTTCACGAGATCAATGTGAGAATAAATTTTTGTACCGTGAAGATTAGAAGTAAAATCTAAAATATTGGGAACGCTATAATTATCTTTAATAGTTTGAGCATTGAGTGCACGGTAATCGCCGACTGGTCGCCACTCTGTGCTGTCTTTTTTAGGAACCATATGTAAGGGTGAGGCATAATTACTTTTGGAAGGTCGCATATGACCTAGAGTAATCATGTTCTCAAATTCCGCTTTTGCGATGCGGAGACGATCGGGAGCGAGGCGGCGAGCTTTAGCTGTTACAGGTCGACTATTTGTTTCGATGTAATGGACTACGGAATGTTTAATTTCTTGATCAGGCCGGGGAGGTTTTGTGATGTCAGGAAATTTTCTTAAAAGTTCATGATAAACACTATCACCTGACACAGTTTTAATTGAATGAATTCTACTATTGCCTAAAATACAATGACATTTAATATTTGTCTCCGAGTCTAACAATGCTTGCTTACTTATATCCGGTACTAAACGGAAGTTGTACAAGAAATCAGCACCGATAATTGGGGTTGAAACGTTACCAACTAAAAATGTCCATTGGAAAATTCTCCTTAAGCCTAAATCCAACGAAAGTGTTTGAGTTGTGTATACATGTATGGGTGATGTATTGGCGGCAGAAAGTGTCATTTGTGAATTATTTTGCCTTTGTGTTTTTGTTGCTGGAATTATGGACACATCAGATCCCGTGTCAATTAAAAATGTGACATTAGTACGTCTATCTCGAATAAAAGGCGACGAGAATTTCTCTTGGCAAGGCAGTAGTCGCCATTATACCTAACCGGACTCGTTTTTGAGAATTTACATGGAGGGTGACATTTTTGAGCTGCTGAGCCAAATTTGTAATGGTACCAGCACTGCTCGTATGTTTTTTGATTTAGAGCGATTACGTTTATGAAATGGGAGATTACGATTACGACTATGACTTCTGCTACGCGAAATTTCATCAATGCGCAAATTTAATTTTTTTATTTCTTCAAGTACATGGCTTTCAATGGAATTTTTGTCTGAGGAAACGGAACAGGCACTTACCGCAATTGGCGTCACCTCCATGACTCGATCGGCTACTTCGGCAGCTTTCTCCAATGTCAGCGGGCTTATAGCTGCAAGAATGGATTGTACACGAGTGGGCAGATGCTGCTGAAAAAGTTCAAGCATGAGGTCATCCGGAACGCTATGAGATTCCGCGCGCCTCCTCATGACGCGCAATAGTTCGCTGGGACGTCTATCTCCGAGTTCTTCTCCGATGAGTAATTTCCTGATTTCTTGATGGGATGATTCACCGCTTCTTTTTATTAGCTCCGTTCTCGCTTTTTTCGTAAGGCTCCACAGGGTCGGGATTCATAATGACGTCACGAATGATCGTTGCGGCTTCCGGTGGTAAATGTGCGATGATGTAATTAAATTTTGTTTTGCTGTCTGTTATTGCTTTCGGACATCCAAGTTGGAATGTGCTATCGCACATTGTGAACCAGAAGCAGGATCGTGAAAGTTATATGCCGGTATCTTGACGGCGCCTACGTCATTCATTTTTGAAGCTTACACGTGGTTACCAGTTCTTTCGCAATATTTAGCTATTTCGTGAAAATTTTAAAAATAAAGCATTATTTTAATGCCATAATATCTTATTCATGCAGGTCACCATTGAAGGGTATGTTGCGTTAATGTTCAATCAGGATGCAATCGGATAAAATTAACAACTTTAACTTTATTGTAGACACATGTTATAAATCATCTGCGTGCTTAACACTCTAGTAGAGAGAGAGAGAGAGATTACCCATGAGCACAACGTATATATACTGCAACCTAGCGGAGAAAACTAGTACTATTCTAGATGTACACTTCATTGTAAGGTGCTACCATCTAGTGAGCTAAAATATAGGATATGCTACAATTCCATATTCTGCTAACAGTCATTGGATCTCGACCGACGCGAGCTGCATTACGATAAACCGTATTCCCGGTACCCTACAATTCGACCTTTATCAAAGTTCTGTGTGCTGGTACGCGCATTTCTGCTTTTACGCGAGGCATCCCAACAACTTTTCACCAGGCAACAACGTTCAAACGCAATTTGTGTATGAAAACCAGCTGAACAATTTCATCATTTAAACACATTGTAGGTGTCGCTACAGGTACCTACTGAAAAGCTAATCATTTACATATCATAGCACCTTTTTCCTATCGTTTAAATTTCACGTATGTAGTATGTCGCCTTCTTGGTGTAGCAATTTTAATGGACAGTAGTGTATTTTATTAACGATTGAAAATTTGAACAAGATTTATATATATCTTTATAAAAATTACTACGTGTCATGAAGTTTGTCCGCGATGAACTCCGAAGCTACTCAACCGATCTGAGTATAATTTTGCATATTGTTTGTCATTTCGTCCAACTTAAAATATAGGATAGTTTTTATCTCTTAATTGTGTGTGATGTCATTATTTTTTTATTGCCGGAAATGTGAAGAATCCGGAAAACGGGAAAATTCGCAAAATGTCACAATGAGCGTGTTCTTGCGGAAGCGGATTTTGTAGCCCAAGGTGCACGAAAAGTGAGTGCCCGGCGTATTTCGAGGCGTGGAACCCGAAATTTGAAACAGTTCCCAGTAATATCCGTAATTTTGCTGGACGACCGTATTTTAGACACACCGGGATAGGGGGTTTAACTTAAAAGTTTTGGAGAGTGGAAACTTTGTCTCTGGTACATTTAAAGATGGGCAATTCGGATCTGATATCCAATCCGAGAAATTGCCGTAACCCTTTGCCGGATAATTCGGGAAATGACCGTCAATTACGTGGACCGTGGCAGAAGCTTATCCTAAAAGTCTTGGAGTGGGAAAAGGACGTTTCTGGTGTATTTCAGGATGGTGAACGAGAATCTGAAATCGGATTTTAGAAATTCCTGTAACTTTGCAGGATAATGCCGGATGACTCTAATAACCCCTTCCAGAGACTGAACTTACTGGTTCATGGGTACCCAAAGTAGTCCCCAGTTGCGTCTATGGATACTAAACGAAAATCTGAAGTCAGATTTCTAAAACTCCCGTAATTTTGCTGGAATTAGGAGAAATAGCTTCACGATCGAGTTCCACGTGTGGATTTGTCATTCTTTCAAGCTGCTGTACTTGAAAGCGCTGGAGCACTGAAAGTCAGTCGTGGATACGTTTAAGGGCAGGAAGTGAGAATCTGAAATTAGATTTTAGGAGTTCCGGTAACTGTCGGATAATGCGGAACGAGCGTAATATATGTGAATAGCGACACGGACCTAAACGACAGACGTAGGAACCATAAAGCGAGTCCCCGAAGTATTTCAGAACTGCCGATCTGAATATTCTATCCAATTGAAAAAAAATCGCTTAACCAAATAACGCCAGGTAACCGTGGCAGAGGCTTGCCTTAAAATTGGAGGGGGGGAGAGAAGTGGTTTCCTGAGAAACAAGACTGAAATTTATTTTAGAAACTCCCATAACTTTACCGGATAATTCCAGACGACCGCGATGCACCCTCCCTTTTAGGGGCTGAACTTGTAAAAGTTGCCGCGTTGCGTGGTTAAACGTTCTTCACTACAACACGGTTGAATGAAATAACAATAAATTTTTATTAACTTTAAAGATAAAAGATTAAATGAGCAATTTAGAGGTAAACTTCCAAAAACTACAACACATGGTAAAACCAGGCACGCTACAAGAATAACAGATCAATTCAGTTCAGTTTTGGAGTCGTTTTGCTGAGCTGTAAGGTCGCTGCATACTCCCCTTCCAGTGTCAACGATACCTAGTTGGAAGATGAACTTTGCGACCAGAACGTGTAGATGGCTGGGTAGGCGTTGAAGCTGTTGGATCATTTTCCACTGTAGCAGGTGTTGGAGCTGTTGTATTAGGTTCCACAGTAGCAGGTGTTTCATTCTTGGTTTGAGGTAGTTGCAAGTCCTCAGTGTTAAGAAAGAAGGCAGGTTTACACCTATCAATAGATACAGATACCCGTTTACCATTGATGTCAAGGAAAAACACTTTATCCTTCCTTTGTAAGACTTTGAAAGGGCCATCATAGGGTTGTTGAAGTGGATGACGTAACATGTCTCGACGAAGAAAAACATGTGTTGCTTCCAACAGTCCTGGATGGATAAAAACTGGACATTTGCTATGGTGTTTTGGTGGTTTAGGGTGAAGTGATTGCATGTGAGACTTAAGTTTCGAAACAAAATTCACAACATCATCGTCTGGCTTGGAAGAGTCAAACATCTCCCCTGGCAGTCGAATAGTGGTTCCAAAAACTAATTCAGCTGGGGTACACAGAATATCTTCTTTAAGAGAAGCTCGTAGACCAAGTAAGATGATAGGGAGTACTTCTGTCCAACGCTCAGTAGCATGGCACTTGATTGCACTTTTCAATGGGTGGTGCCATTCTTCGATCATCCCATTAGCTTGAGGGTGGTATCCAGTTATACGACACTTCTGAACACCAAGTAGTTTGCTAAGAGCTTTGAAGAGCGAGGACTCAAACTGCCTGCCCCTGTCGGTTGTGAGAATTGCAGGAGTTCCAAAGCGAGACACCCAAGAGGAAAAGAAGACCTCAGCCACAGTCTCAGCAGTTATGTCTTTGAGAGGTTGGGCCTCTGGCCACTTCGAAAAACGGTCAATCATTGTCAGGCAATAGGTGTAGCCATTTGATGGAGGTAGAGGTCCAATGAGATCCAGATGAACATGATCAAAACGTTGGGAAGGTTCTTGAAATGATGAAAGAGGTGATCTAGTATGACGATGAATTTTGGATTTTTGGCAAGCTAGGCAGTGTCTTGCCCACTTAGCTACATCTGATGAGATTGATGGCCAAACAAAACGCTGCTTCATCAAATGCACTGATCGACGTATGCCAGGATGGGATAAATTATGCATAGCAGAGAAAACATCTTGGCGATGCTGTTTTGGGATGTAGGGTCTGGCTGTGCCCGTTGATAGATCACACATAATTTCAGTAGACGAATTGGGAAAAGTTACCTTTTTTGAGTTCCAAGGAAGTTCCAGATGCTATTAGGGTGTGAAGCTCCTCATCAGTCTGTTGTGTCTCAGCAATACAGTCATAGTCAATTTGACTTGGGAAGGTGATTGCAGAAACACGAGAGAGAACATCAGCAGCAATATTGTCAGATCCTGGAATGTGTACAATATTTGTAGTGAACTGAGAGATGAAATCCAGCTGACGGATCTGCCGTGGAGAACACTTGTCACTTTTTTGCCTAAAAGCATAAGTGAGGGGCTTGTGGTCAGTAAACACTGTGAAATCTCTAGCTTCCAACATATACCGAAAGTGTCGGATAGCCGAGTAGATAGCAAGGAGTTCACGGTCGTAGGCACTGTAAGACTTTTCAGATGAAGTAAGTTTTCTGGAAAAGAAAGCCAATGGCTGTAGCTCAGAGTCCACAACTTGGTGAAGTGCACCTCCTATGGCATAATCAGAGGCGTCCACATGAAGAGCAAGCGGGGCAGAAGGTGAAGGATGAGCAAGAAGTGCAGCATCAGCAAGAGCTTGTTTACACCTCTGAAATGCTGTAATTGCCTCAGAAGACCAGTTTAAAGGCTTTGAGTCCTTCTTACCTTTAGAACCTTTTAAAAATTCACTTAAAAGATACTGTTGTTCAGCTGCTTTGGGCAAGAAACGTCTATAAAAATTTAACAGTCCTAAAAATTTTCTCAGAGAGCCAACAGTCTCTGGTTGTTTGTAATCAAGAACTGCTTGAACTTTGTCAGGCAATGGCTTAATGCCATCAGGAGTGATAAGGTGGCCAAGGAAAATGAGTTCAGTCACACCAAATACACATTTAGAGATATTTAGTTTTAAACCATATGAGCTCAGTCTTTGGAATATAGTTCTTACCTCACTTTGAGAACGATGAATCAGCATTTTCAGAGTAACACAAAATATCATCCAAGTAGACAAAACAAATAGAATCTTAGTACTTTTTAACAAATGCATGAATCATAAAGGTTTGTGGTGCATTCACAAGGCCAAAACACAAATGGGTATATTCGTTAAGACCCCATGGAGTTGTTACAGCTGTCTTAGGAATATCACACTCAGCTATAGGGATTTGGTGGAATGCCTTAAAAATGTCTATTTTGGAAAATATCCTCTTGCCATGTAGTGCATGAGCAAAGTCATTCAAATAAGGCATGGGGTAGCTGTCGAACTTAGTAACAGAATTCAGCTGCCTGTAATCCCCAACAGGTCTAATTGTAGAGTCAGATTTGGGCACAACATGAAGAGGAGAACTCCAGGGACTTTTGGAAGGTCTAATAATGCCTTGAGCAAGAAGAAATTCAAATTCTACCTTCACTGCATCATACAGTTTAGGGTGTAGCCTTCTAGGCCTGGCAGTGACTGGTGGGCCAGTAGTAATAATATGGTGGACTGTGCCATGTGATGCTGATTTGGAAATTAAAAAGGGTTGCTGAGGTCTGGATATTCCGATAAGATGTTTTTAAAACTAATGTTTGCATCTACAGTGAGGATTGAGGGCTGTACAATATTTGAAAAAACACAAGGAGTGAAAAAGAGAAGTTTCCACATCCACCAATTTTTTTTCTTAAGGTCGATTAAAAGGTTGAAGTGCTTTAGAAAATCAGCACCAATTATAGGAGATGATACATCAGCAATTATGAAAGTCCAGATAAAAGGTCGCCTCAGACCCAGGTTCAGTTCTTTACGGACCATACCATAGGCTGGAATTTTGGTATTATTAGCAAAGTGTACACAAATAAGGATAAGTTAGACTGAGGTGATTTATTCATAGTTGGAGAAGGTGGGATGACACAGATTTCACTTCCAGAGTCTATGAGGAATTTCTGGCCAGACTTACGGTCTAATAAAAATAACCGGCTGGTATGTTTCGAGGGCTCTGCCATTCCAGCTATGACAGAGCTTACTCGTTTTTTTGCACAAATGCACAAGGTGAAACACACTTGCGGGCCTGCTCTTTATAACGGCGATGATAGTAGCAGATGCCACTTCCTCTATTGACACTCCTAGAGCGTGAATGTGATCTCCGGCGGTCAGAACTATATCGTTGGTGGCGAGAGGAATTGCGGTCTCTTGTCAGTTCAGCAACTTGTAGAGACAGCTCTTGGATCTGCCTGGCGAGAGAGTCCATGGTTGGCTGAGCACTGCATGAAGATGACTGGGATGGTGGAGGAACAGTTGTGGCAGCACAGATAGTCGAGGACGCACCAACAACATCACAAACCTTATCGGCGATGATAGCCAGTTTATCCAAAGGCTCCGAGGATGCAGACAAAACAGTCTGGATATGTGGTGGCATTCTTTGAAGCCACAAACTTTGCAGAAAGTCATCCTGGAGTTGGCCATTAGACAGTTCTTTCATTTTTCGCAACAGGTGGCTGGGCTTCTCATCTCCTAACTGAAGGTCAGTAAGCAGTTTCTTAATTTTTTGAGTCTCCGAGTCGCTAAATTGGGTGATGAGCCGCTGTGAGAGAGTGTGATATTTGTCACTGTTCGGAGGGCTTAACACAATGTCCGACACGTAGGAGAAAGTTTCAGCTTCCAGGTTCGCAACCAAAGCAGAATACTTAGTATCATCACTGGAGATACCACTGAATGTGAATGCATGGTCGCATTGCGCAATCCATGAAGACGAACGTTGGATTTCCAAAACGGCGGCAGCCGCAACGCAATACGAGCGACTTCAACGGTTTCACTAGTCATATTGTTGAATAAGCAGGAAGCGAAACGAATCTCCGAGCAGATGCTTCAAGTGGCCTTGAGGAGAAGGAGAAAAAAATCTTTCGCTACGTACTGATCATCCGTAGTAGAAGAATTTGTATTGCATTCGCCAGTAGAACAGAATAGCTTACGTGTTTTTAAGTCCAAAAGGTCACCAATGTCGGAGGGAAGATTCGATCTGAGTACCTTCCGTTCCGAACGTACGAATGAAGCAAGTACGCTAACCATCACGCCAAAACGATCGTTCTCGCGGGATGTTGGTACAAGTTCATATAGATATCACACCGCCACATACCCCCTGCCAGTGTTTCGGCGAATAGGCGAACGAACGATACCATATTTGTGGCGAGCATGTAAGCAGTTGCGTCACTTTGTGGGTTGCGTCATCGTGCGTGACGGCTTGAGAATTGCGTCATTTGTGTTAGACGGCTTTGAGAAGTAACGGCTTATTTGCGTCAATGTTTGACGGCTTGGTTGCTTTTGCGATGGATAGATGGCGCCACGACTGCGGCGCGCGAAGGGTGCGGATTATATCACGTCCGGGTCACCACTGCCGCGTTGGGTGGTTAGGCATTCTTCACTACAACACGGTTGAATTAAATAACAATAACATTTATTAACTTTAAAGATTAAATGAGCAATTAAGAGGTAAGCTTTCAAGAACTACAACACATGGAACCAGGCACGCTACAATAATAACAGATCAATTCAGTTCACACACACACAGTTTTGGAGTCGTTATGTTGAGCTGTAAGGTCGCTGCAATGTTAACACATCTATTTATATGGATATCCTGAAAACTTTATGTTCATTATTAAATACATAATAGATAATTTTGTTAAAATACATACTTTGCAAAGAGAAAAAAACACATTCTATAACACATTTAAGAGATGAGATGCCCACAAATTGTAATACTAATGAGAGAATTTCTGTCGACAATGTAAAAAAAAAACAGTAGTAATGAATAATTATTTGTGACATAAAATTGAACTTTGTATAACATATATTAATTTGAATGCGAGAATATATATGGAAAATTTTACATCATGCTCTTTAATTTCTTATTATTTACAAAGCTTTTGTTTGTTTTAGATTTTCGCTGTTATGAAATTACACACAATTCTACTTTTGCTTACAACTTACTGATGAGGTTATATCAGGATAGTGGAAGAATAATTACTTAAATTTCACAATACTAGCATAAAAATCATACATGTATATATAACCAATTAAGAGTCAATTTTCAATTCTAAAATCCAGGAATAAACATACATTGTCATTTTATAAGAATATCTACAACATTTAAAGCAGTGTTTACTATAACTTTTCCACTATATGTACATGAATTGCATTACCAAGAGAAATATATTTAATCAATTAAGATACATTTTTATAAATGGTGATTTTCAAATTTACTAATTTTTAATTACTGTTTACTAGTAATAAGTGAAAGGAATTTCAAACTTTAACACTTACATACATAATAGTTGCTATTTTGTTTATTCTCTAAATCTTACTGGGTTTTTTATCTTTCTGCCACAGCTGGTAGTAGATTGTTCATCAGGCATTGGGGAAAGTTCTTTCCAATTTGAAATCTCATTTTTTTCCAACACTAGTTTGTTCATTTTTTGATTGTTTCAGTCTATTGATTGTCCACTGCTAACAAATAGGCAGGTTTCAGTCTATCTACAGAGATATTAACTGCTTTATCTTTGATTAAGATTGTGAAATACTTATCATACTTTTTTTGTACAGTATATGGTCCTTCATATGGTGGTTCTAATGCTTTTTTAACTCTGTCGATATGAATAAACACATGGAAACATGATTTCAAATCTTTATGCACAAAGATATTTTGCTTCCAGTTGCTAGGAGACTTCAGTGGCTTTAGCTCTGCCATGTGTTGCTGTAATTTGGCAACAAAATTCTGTGGATCCATGTTAATAGTAGGGGGATCAAAAAATTCACCAGGTAATTTAATGGAAGTACCAGACCATCTGTGCAATTGTGTAACTAATGTCAGGTCTTATGGCAGCTCTTAAACCTAACAACACAGTGGGTAATGACTCTGTCCACCTAATATTGTTGTGAGCTTTTATAGCACCTTTCAAGGTCCTATGCAAACGTTCTACTTTCTCATTACATTGAGGGTGGTAAGATGTTGCGTGGGCTACTTTAGCACCACATATTGCAGCTATGCTTCTAAATAGTTCTGCCTCAAACTGTCGACCTTGGTTTGTGACTAATTTGGCAGGTACTCCAAACCTGCAAATCCATTTATCATAAAATGCTCTCCCAACTATTTCAGCTGTTATTTCAGGTATAGGAATTGCTTCCATCCAGCAAGAGAATCGGTCAATGCAGGTTAAGCAATACTGCATCCCTTCTGAAGGTGGTAGTTTTCCAATGAGATCTATGTGAACTACACTAAACCTTTCATCTGGTTGTTCGAATTCTCCTAATTTAGATTTTGTATGCCTGCTGACTTTACATTTTTGGCATCTAATGCAAGCTTTTGCCCATTCTCTGACTTGCTTTTTAATATCTGACCAGACATATTTTTCAGTCATCAGTTTTACTGTAGATTTAATACCAGGGTGAGCTAAGCCATGAATTAGTTGGAATATTTGAAACCTAAATTTTTGTGGAATGTAAGGCCTAATTTTGTTCGTTGAGATGTCACAGCAAAGTCTTTTTCCAGATGGCAATGTCAAAGGTTTAAATTTTAGAGAATTGTTGTGCAATAATTGTGTTGCAACTCTTCCTTAGTAGTTTGCTCTTCTGCAACTTCCTCAAAGTTGATTTCAGAAATTGAATCAATTCTTGAGAAGGCATCTGCAACAACATTATCTTTACCCAATACATGTTGAATGTTACAACTAAATTCTGAAATGTATTGAAGTTGTTGTTGTTGTCTTGATGAGATGCTTTTTCATTTTTTGCTTAAATGCAAAAGTCAGAGGCTTGTGGTCAGTATATATAACAAAATCATTCCCTTCCAGCAGGTGTTTGAAATGTTTCACTGAAAGGTATATTCCCAATAGTTCTCGGTCATAGGTACTATACCTTGTTTTGTTTCATTTAGCTTCTTTGAGTAAAAAGCTATTGGTTTCCAACCCTCGTTTTCTAACTGCTGGAGTACTGCGCCCACAGCAAAATCTGATGCATCTGTGCAAAGTGATAGGGGTAGTCCAGATCTTGGAAATGATAAAAGAGCAGCTTCGGCAAGGTCAGTTTTGCATTTTTCGAAGCTTCTCCTGGTGTCATCAGTCCAATGCACTTTTCTGCGGTCTTTCTTCTTCGCTCCTTTTCACAGTTCATGTAGAGGTGCTTGAGTCTTAGCAGCATACTTTTAGGTATCTTCGGTAAAAATTTATCATGCACAGAAACGTCCGCAGGTCATGAATAGTTTCTGGTAGTTTGTAATTCGAGATAGCTTGAACTTTTTTTGGCAATGGCCGAGAACCTTCTGCTGTGATCAGAAATCCCAAATATTCAGCTTGGGCAGCTCCCATCACTGATTTGGAAACATTTATTCGAAGTCCATATTGCTGGAATCTTTCAAATGCCATTTTTAGGTGTTCACTGTGTTCCTCTTCCGTAGATGAGGCAACAAGTACATCATCAAGATACGGGAAAACAAAGTCGAGTCCATACAGTACTTCAGTAATGAAGCGTTGGAAGGTTGAAGGAGCATTCCTCAGTCCAAAACTCATAGTATTGAACTCGTACAAGCCAAATGGGGTGGTGATTGCAGTTTTTTCTTTGTCTTCCTCAACAATAGGTATCTGATAATAAGCCTTTACAAGATCTATCTTGGAAAATATTTTTTTATCCTTCAGGATGTGATTAAAGTCCTCAATTCTAGGAATTGGATATCGATCTGGTATTGTCTGTGCGTTGAGTCGCCTGTAATCGCCACATGGTCTTAATGTGCCATCCTTTTTATTAACTAAGTGCAATGGACTTGCCCATTGAGATTTTGAGGGTCTAATAATGTCGTTGTCCAGCATAAACTGGAACTCCTGCTTCGCCAGCTTCAACTTATCAGGGGCTAGTTGTCTTGCCTTCGAATAAACCGGTTGGCCAGTTGTTAGGATGTGGTGCTTTACTCCATGTTTAACAACTCTGTTAACCAAGTTTGGCTTGGTTAAATCAGGATACAACTTAAGCAGTTTGAAATACTTGGAGGCTCTATTGACTGTGCAGAGATCATTATTTTCTTGGATGGTAGCAACTTCTCCTTTAATTGAAAGATTTGTTACTCCATCGATTAATTTCCTGTTGTGCAGATCTATCAGCAACTGGAATTTTTGAAGGAAATCAGCACCTATGATTCCTCGCTTAACTTTGGCAATAATAAACGACCACTGAAATGGGCGTCTTAGGCCTAGATCCAGCGTGAGAATTTTTAGACCATATGTTGGAATTTCAGTGCCATTAGCAGCATACAGTTTATATTGAGAGGCTTGGCACTCACCTTTCGTTTTTGTCCAAGGGAGGATCGAGACGTCTGCTCCGCTATCCACAAGGAAATGACATCCGGTTTCTCTGTCCTTGACAAATAATCGGAATTTGCGGCCTAAAATGTCGGCAGCAGGACTCGCCGCGGCTTCTACTGCTGGGATTCGTTTCCCGGCTCATTGAAACTGCACGGCTGTACGCATTTACCAGGGAGGCACTTCTTCCCGAATCGGAAATGGTAATAGCAATATTTTCCCTGAGGATTGTAGCGGCGCCTTGATTTGCTGCGACTTCTACTCCTCTGATGGTGATGAGGTCGAGAGCTCTAGACTTTTCGTTGTAGCTTCAAAGAGGCAAGTTGTTCTTCAAGACTTACTAATTTAGACAAGAGTTCATCCACTCTTAAGGAATTTTTCTGAACCACTGCAGCATCAATTGTTCTTAGCGCCATCTCCACGATCTTGTTAGCCAATGCGCTATTTTGTCATTTACCAGTAAATAAAATCCAGGGTCACCAGTTATTAGGTGCTTGTTTCATAGCTCTCTAATAAATACTCAAGTGTGTTGAGTTTTCATTAATTCATTCTTAATCAATATCTACTGAAATTTTTATTCTGCGTGTTCGTTCAACGGCGGCAAAGCTAGATCTACACGTTCTACAGATCTACACGTTTTCAGTATTTTATACAGTTATATTGCAGTTAAGCATAATATAATCGATATGACTACACAAGTAAAAATATAAAACAGAAATATAAATTATGAAAATCATTTTAAAAATTAACAGAAATTAAATGCATTTATATAAAATAAGTTTAACAATTATTATTTAAGTTTAACATTTATTTGAATAGAATTAATTATTTATCTTGCCCATATCCGTTTAGAGAATTCGAAAAACAGTTGACAGGTGCAGCCATCTAGCGAGAGAAAATCTCTACAAAAACTGTCCTTTACATATATTTATGAATAATCGCTCATCATTCATGTTCCATTAGTGGTTGACTGAAGAAAAGGTTATTAAATTTGGACATTTTTATAATCTTAACCATGCAAAACTAGGAATTTTGTATTAGCTCCACTGAAATTCTGCATTGGAATTTCGAAAAAGATATTTATGCGTGTCTCACATACTCAGTTGAAAAACATGTATTTACCATAAATACTAATAATTCTTTGATATTTAAAATTATCATTAGATTAATTTTTAATATACACTCTGTCGCAAAAATATATGCACCCAGAAGAAATTGAGCTACATTCACGAAATTTGGTATGCATGTAGTGTATATGAAAATAAACAAATGATTAAAAATTCAGAACAAAATATCATTTTATTAAGCGGTTACAGCTTGCAAAAGGTTAAAAATCAGTAAGTAGTAAAGCCACCTCTGGCAGCTATACAAGCCGAAATTCGGCGTGGCATCGATTCAATTAGATCACTTATGACCCCCTGTGGAAGATCCTGCCATAGTCTTTGCATCTGCGCAGTTAATTCTCTTGTATCTCGGGACGGCTGCAGTTGCCTTCCCAGCGCGTCCAGACATGCTCTATTGGCGAAAGATCTGGTGACCTGGCAGGCCATGGTAGGACGTCATATCCTTGAAGACATTGTTGGGAGAGTCGCGCAGTATGTGGACGAGCATTATCCTGTTGATAAATGGCACCTGGGCGACTTTATAGCATGGGTAGCACAATCGGCGTTAAAATATCGTCCACGTATCTGCGAGCTGTCAAAGTGCCTTGAAGGACCACTAAAGATGATCGTGTGTCCCAACAAATTGCTCCCCACACTGTCACACCTTGTGAAATTGCTGTATGCCGCTCGACAATAAATGCCGGATCAGACCGCTGGCCGGTGCGCCTCCAGACACGTGTGCGGTGGTCATCATCACTGAGACTGAATCGGGATTCATCACTGAAGATGACACGTCTCCAGTCTGTCACACCCAAGTTGCCCGAGGTCGGCAAAAATCCAGTCGACACTGCCTATGATGTGGGGTCAGTGGTAAGCGTCTTAGCGGACGTCGGCTCCTCAAGCCAACTTCGGTCAGTCGTCTCCTTATGGTTTCTCTTGATGGCACTGGATGTCTGGAAGGAGGTAAGTGGCGTTGAATCGATGCTAGCGACGTTGTTGGTGCCGAAGTGGCCACTCTTCTGATTGCACGATCCTCGCGATCATTTGTGTTCCTGGGACGTCCTGACCCTCTGCGACGGTACACTCTACCTTCTGTGATCCACTGTTGCCAACACCGAGCAACTACCATATCGCTCCGACCGAGGTGGCGGCCGATACGTCTATTCGACCAACCTGCTTCTCTGAGGCCTATTATACGGCCCCTATCAAAAGTCCGTCAGCTGCTCGTACTGCCGCCGGTTACGTCTTAGAGGCATCCTAAGTCTCAATATCGTCTATCAAAGTCATCAGATTCGTTTGGATAGCCGTACGGCGCTCGTACTCATGCTTTTAAACTCTCCCAGTTGCGCAACTAATATGCGCATAGCACACTTAGCCTTGTCTCATTGGCTTCGAAATTTGAATCATTTGCATATCTCTTACCAGACTACATTCTTGCCGAGTTTCGTGATTGTAGCTTGATTTTCTGGGTGCATATATTTTTTTGCGACAGAGTATATATATATATATATATATATATATATATATATATATATATATATATATATATATATATATATATATTCGACTTCTAATATTTTTTCAAGTAATCCTTAAATTTCATATAATTTAATTAAGTGAGGGGATATTAAAGTCGCACTCTCTCTCTTCTCTACTCAACTACTTGAGGGCTTTTGGCGACGGACCTGTGGCAGGGGTACCAGGTGTGGTCAAGGTATCCAATCATGGTTGGCATGTCTCGAGTTCGAGCCCAGTGCCACAAAAGACCCGCCGTGTAGGGCAGCGATGCACGTTAAATCTATCGAGAGCTGAAATGCCCTCTCGTTGGTGAGATGTGGTAGTTCGGAGAGGGAGGTGCCAACTCAGGTGTTGCCCTCGTCATTTGACCATACTTCAAAATTACGAGGTCCATCACTAAAAGCCCTCGTGCAGCTGAACAGTGCGACGTTAATATTCACTCACTTGGCGACGGACCTCGTTATTTTAAACCATGGTCAAGTGACGAGGATGACGCTTGAGCATCGCTCCCTTACACGGCAGATCTTCAGTGGTGCTGGGGTCGAACTCACGACACACCAGCTACGTGTCAGTTGTTACTTTGACCATTAGGCTACCGCGGCCTCACAATGTGGATGAAAACTGCATGTTATGAGTAAAAATATGCTGAAACATTTGATGAACTTATAATAGATTTTTGCATAGAAGATGGATGTGTGATATGCTAAAATGACAATATGTAAAAGTTATGAGAATATCGATGACAATTTTTGAAAATTCAATTTAAGTTTCAGTTTGAAACTTATTCGTTTTTTTTTTCGCATTTAATATTAAATAGTCGCGATAAAACAAATTAATAGTTTAACGCATTCATAGATTATAAAAAATAAAGGTATAAATGACATTGTTGGGAATAATAAGTTTTTATAGTTTTGAATTCAGACTTCTTTGCAGGAGTGTAGACTATTAAAAGGCTGATGTAGAAGTTAGAAAACTAATATTTAAAATATATGGAAAACAATATCTGCAATTCCATGATCTTGACGAGCAGAAGACGGCATTTTTACTTAGTAGGGCAGAGTAAGCATAAGGTAGGAGCTTGTGAAGTAAACAACCAGGCCTCTGCAGTTTTGGCAGGTAATGAACTCCCATTTGTTGCTTTCAGTAAGGAATATAAAAATAACAAATACAAAAATAAGTCATGTAAAATTTTATATATTTTAATAACAATGAATTGTGAACTTAATTTCCGATTCATTTTGTCACGAGTTGGCAGTAACTACGGTACTCTATCGACCGTACTTCTTATATATATATATATATATATATATATATATATATATATATATATATATATATATATATATATATATATATATATATATATATATATATATATATATATATATATAAAGAAGTACGGTTGATAGAGTACCAATAATTTTAACGCAATTTTATATTTCGTTCTCGTAAACTTTACTCCTTTTAAAACATGTATTGCCAAAATACTCTCCTTTTTGTATATTTATAAAATTTTAAAAATATAATGGTTATCTTACCCAACATTTTAAATCAGGGGCGGCAACTGTGTAGCTAAGACGTGCCAAACCAATCTGTCAGTATCATTCAGCGTGCCACATAGTAGGAAATTTTTTGTAATCCTTCGATTCTTACGGTAATATTTGCAGATTTAAAGAATAGAGGTAAATAATTTAGATTTACAGTTTTATTTTATATTAATTATGGATCAATAAAATACATTTATTAACATAAAAATAAACAATATAAAATGTTACTATTTCTTCAACAAAGATAAAAAAAAAATTAAAAATGTATGTTTCCAACATATTTACTTAAATAAGAAATAGACAAAGTGAAATACAAATGATTCCCTTCATTACAGTTAAATAAAAATTGTAATGCGAATTAACTCTTTCACGACTCTTCTTTCATATCGCAAAACCAGGGGCATATATATATATATATATATATATATATATAATGCATGACACGATTCTGAGCATTCAGTTGTTAAACAATTTCTTTGCGGAGTCGAAATATTTTTCATATTAGGAAAGATTTTTTACTTTGATATGCCGAATCATAAGTGGAAAGCAGAGTACATGCAATTTTCTTTTTTCAACAATTAAATCCCCTAGCAATAACACTCAATTATTTACAAAATAGCTGTAAATTTATCCTTAGAATTATCTTTCAGATTATTTTGTAGTTCCATAAATGTCCATAAATCAGAAGATGTTTGTCAAATAAGGTCTATTATCAACTTCTATCCACTCAAGAATTGACAAATTTGTAGAGTAGTGCTGAGTGCCACTAAGAATTGTACCACGTGCCACAGGTCCATAGATTGCCGACACGTTTTAAATGTTCTTATTAACTAACCATCTCCTATTCAAACAAAATTTATATGATAAAAAAGGGTTTTCATTCATTTTGTAGGGAATTGTATTAGATTCAACCATAAGTAATTTTGTGTATCAAAAAAATTACGTTGTTTCAGGGATCCCCTTAGAGCAAAATGAAAGGAATTTGACATAATTATAGTAAGTTTCTCTAAAAGGGGAAACGTTCACTTTCAAAATACACTGCGTAAAGTGGTTTTAGGTGTACGAAGTTATATTCACTATTATTCCTAAAATAAATTTTGATATTTTGATTTTTCGTTAAGTTTTGAAGTTATTTCTTCAAATATACTTCTCCATTACATTTCTTTCAAACTTGCTATTTTCTTTTGCGGCCACGGTAGCCTGATGGTCATGGTTATGAACTCGTGTCCAGTGTTCGAGCCCTGGTACCACAAAAGTTTAGCGTTGAAGAGGAGCTGATGCACGTTAAACACGTCGAGGTCAAAAGTCCTCACGTTGGTGTGATGTGGAAGTTTGGAAGGGGAGTTATCAGCTCAGGTATCGTCCTCGTCACTTAACCGCGGCTCAAAATTACGTAGTCGCTTGTCAGTAGCCACCGTGTTGACTTAGAATGCAATATAAACCCTTGACGTGTGCACTTGAGTTAATTCGAGTACGCTAAACAGTTCCAAATATGCACATTAGATATAATTCAAACGAGGTCGCATTTTATGCTGCTGTAATTTTCTCACTCAAATATCAGCGAGCGCCGTCTGCACTCGTGATATTTGACTGTTGTTTCTTATATTTACGATTTAGTCGTTAATCATCAAAAACTCGTTTTCAATGTAAAGACTGTAATGTTGGACTGTGTGCAGTGCCGTGTTTCGAAAAATATCACACTGTGACATTTCTGTAAACGACATGTATGTGTCTTTCTCATACTTCTTTGATATTTTTTGCTATTTATACCTGTTAAAATTATTTTTTATAAAACGTTTTTTGTAACTAATTTTAAATTGAATAAAACCTTTTCTTACAATTATATGTATTTGAGGATGAAATCTGATTTACTTTATTCAGGAAATTTTTAGTAAATTTCATTTTCTTAGCCAACTTATTTCTTTTAAAACATGCATATTTGTGTATTATATAATTAAATTTCTAACTATGTAAAATTATGTCTGGCTTTTTTCTTCATTAAAATCTTTCAGGATTTTACAAATTATCTTGCCGTTATTCATTATGTACTTAATAAGGAAAAATATATCTAAATATAAATAATTTCTGGCCTAATAAACATATAGTTGTTTTTAGATACAGTTTGGAAAATGCATTGAAATTTGTATCGGGACAGGATTTTAACATATTATGAATGTGTTTTTTACTGTCACTATGTTATATATTTATCTTTCTTTCTTTTTACAATATGAAGAGAAGTCGTAAACAGTTTGTCACACAGTAAAATTAATTTTTGTTTTATATTCAAATTATACTATTATATTGATTCTGAAAATAATAGGTTAGTTTGACAAGCCATTATTTCACAATTTTTAAGCATTGAACAGTTTTGAAATTTTTAAAACTTTTCTAAAATGTTAAATTATTAAAAATATTTAATTATTGTAAGTGATTAATATTTCTTAGATTATTGGAAACAAAAAGTATAAAATTTAAAATATATCTCTTTGTTGAATTTTAATAATTATTTTTATGGCTAAACCTGGAAAAAACCCAATTTTTTTAAAATATTAACATTAAGATATTTTTAAAAAATAACTAGAGCTCTCAGACCTAAATCCATATGAACTTTTATAGAACATATGTAAGGGAACATTTACAAGATATTTCAAGACTATCTTGAACAGGAAAACGCCTTAGGGATTAGAAAACACTCTCATCTTCAAAATTAAAAATCTGAGAAAAACATATTTAAAATTTGTAAAGGCATAAAAAATTCCATTGCCTGTAAAGCTTTAATTTTTTAATCTGTTACTATCCAACTTATGCTCTACATGAAAATTCTACTTGAAATATAAATATGACTGAACTATCTTTTTTAATTCAAAATATTCTAAGACATATATATATATATATATATATATATATATATATATATATATATATATATATATATATATATATATATAACATTGATAACAACTGTTAATTTGATAAATTATTCACTTTTCTCAGAACCTTATATATTCACAAGAGTTTTAAATGCAAAATATTTATATAGAAATTAGTAGTTATACAAACGTAATCCAGAAATCACCAAGTTTGTAAACAATATCTATTTTTTTCTCAGTTCCCCATCGTGGCAGTTAAGCAAGTTTAAGTTTTTGTTGCATGACTTTAAAATACTGCAGTGTAGTACTACAATAGATTTATTATAATGTAGTTTGTAGTACATCAGGGAAATATTTAGTTCATTCTGCAACATTTGTATTCTGTAGTCTAATTGTAATATTACCTGAAAAAGCTGCATTTAGATTTACCATTTTCAGTCATATTCCATCCCTTTCAAGTATTATTTCTCACAGTACCCTGCGCACATTTTGGACATGGCATTTTTCAAAAGGAAAAAATTAATGAAGACAAAGTATAGAGCTTTTAAATTACACTGGTGTGCAAAAATTAAGGACGAGACGGTTTTTTCAATATAACTTTGTACAAAAGCTTTCCAAATCAACACATTTAATACCGTATGATCCCCAATATGTAAGAACATGTGTAATGTAAGCAACACTTACTAAAAGAGAAATCAGAGGGATAAAAAGAAGCTTTACTGAAAAAGTAGCATGGAGCGCAATGCGACTGAAGGCCGAAACATCCCTGTGATGGGTGTCCAGCAAAAAACATCCGGTCTTTAGTAGGGGATATGATCTCCACTGACTGCTAGGCAGGTTTCACAGCGTCTGCCCATGCTGAGAATGAGGGTGTCAATGAGTTGTTGAGGTATTGCTTCCCATTCGTCTTGCAGCGCCAATCGAAGCTCCCGAATCGTTACTGGTGGTAAGGTACGAGCTGCCAAGCGTCTGCCTAGAAAATCCCATACATGCTCGATGGTATTGAGATCCGGAGATCGTGCCGGCCAATCCATACGTTCAATATCCTCACTCTCTAAGAGCTGTTCGGCAGCTACTGTGCGATGACATGGTGCATTGTCGTCCATGAAAAGGAACTGCAAACCCATAGCGTCTCTAAAAAGACGCACATATGGAAGAAGAATCTAGTTACAATAACGGGTCCCGTTGACTGAACCTGCGTCGAAGATGTGAAGGTCTGTACGACTACCAAGCATGATGCCTCCCCAAACGAGAACACCGCGACCTCCATACCTGTCCCTTTCAATGATGTTCGAGGGATGATTGCGGCTTCCTCGCTCTCTCCAGATGAGTATGCGATGAGAATCGCTACTCAAACTGAATCTGCTCTCATCTGTAAAGAGTACTCGTCCCCATTCATTGTCTCTCCAATTCTGGTGTTCCCGGCACCACAGAGAACGCCTTCTCCGATGGGCAGGCGTTAAAGGTACACACCGCACAGGGCGTCGTGCAAACAGACCACCACCGTGCAGTCTTCTGGCCACGGTAAAACGCGATATCGGTCGTCCAGTCGCCTGTGTCGTGTGTGTAGCGATTTCTCCCGCTGTCTGCCGCCTGTTTCTTCTGGCCTGTAAGACAATGTATCGGTCATCTGCGGGTGTGGTTTCTCGTGGACGACCACTACTGAACCCCCGGATAACTGTTCCTGTAGTTTAAAATTGTCTCCAAAGTCGTGAAACGATGCTGTGAGCAATTCCGAACTCTGCAGCCACACTTGTCACACTGCGGCCTTCCTCCAACTTCCCAATGATTCGACCTCGGGTAAAAGCCTCCAGATGTCGTCTAACAGATTGATTATTCGCCATTTCTCGCTGAGGCAGCAACTCGGTGTGATTTTAACCACTATACGGCGTGCAATCTCTTTGCCAGAAATACTGATCTTACACTGACAACATGCTTTATACTACTCAGACACTCCCCCATTACGTCTACCTGCATATCTGCGCATGTGCTACCGTACATCACCTTACTTAATCTCCTGATTGGTCTTTCTGTCCGCTCTACCTCTTCGTTCAGCTGATATGCTAATTTTTCGACTTCGTCCTTAATTTTTGCACACCAGTGTATATAAACTATGTGTCAAAAAATATATTGGTCTTTAAATCAATCTTAATTAAGTAAATGTGAGAAAACTCAAAAACTTAAAAACATGAGCAAACAGAAATGATTTTAAAAATTAAAATTGTAGTTAATAGCCATTTCACACGAAATATTGGATTGTGTTAAAAAATATTTTTAATTAATTCAATCTAGGAATGCAAAAATGCTTTAAAATGAAACCGAATTTAAAATCAAAACTCAGAAAATTAAAATTTCTTAAAACCTAATTGGTTTTTAGATCAGAAATTGAGCAAGTTTTCCAAATATATGAAATATATATTTGCAATAAATTGGGTGAAGTTTCTGTTGGCCGTGAAGTGGAGAAAATGTCCATTTCACAATCCTCGCCCTAGGCCACAGCTGTGAACGAGAAACCTCCCGTTTCGAAGAACACAGACACCGAAAAGCAATAAAATCATCCCCTGCAAAACCATTTCAGGACCTACTGCGGTTTTAACAGGAGAAGGCATTAAACTGCCGTGCGTTTTTGAAGCAGTTCGCGAAATTTATCGAAAAATTTTGGATACCGCTAGCTTTGAAAAAGTAGACCGCTTTCGAAGTGAAATTCAATTAGCGGGGCATCCACTCAGAGGGTTAAGTGAGAACGATGCTCCTCAGCATTTTCTGAGTAACACAAAATATCATCCAAGTAGACAAAACAAAAAGGAAGTCCTCTTAGTACTTCATGCATGAATCGCATAAAGGTTTGTGGTGCATTCACAAGGCCAAAACACAAATGGGTATATTCGTAAAGACCCCATGGAGTTGTTACAGCTGTCTTAGGAATATCACACTCAGCTATAGGGATTTGGTGGAATGCCTTAAAAATGTCTATTTTGGAAAATATCCTCTTGCCATGTAGTGCATGAACAAAGTCATTCAAATAAGGCATGGGGTAGCTGTCGAACTCAGTAACAGAATTCAGCTGCCTGTAATCCCCAACAGGTCTAACTGTAGAGTCAGATTTGGGCACAACATGAAGAGGAGAACTCCAGGGACTTTTGGAAGGTCTAATAATGCCTTGAGCAAGAAGGAATTCAAATTCTACCTTCACTGCATCATACAGTTTAGGGTGTAGCCTTCTAGGCCTGGCAGTGACTGGTGGGCCAGTAGTAATAATATGGTGGACTGTGCCATGTGATGCTGATTTGGAAATTAAAGAAGGGTTGCTGAGGTCTTGATATTCCGATAAGATGTTTTTAAAACTAATGTTTGCATCTACAGTGAGGATTGAGGGCTGTACAATATTTGAAGAAACACAAGGAGTGAAAAGAGAAGTTTCCAAATCCATCAACCTTTTTTTCTTAAGGTCAATTAAAAGGTTGAAGTGCTTTAGAAAATCAGCACCAATTATAGGAGATGATACATCAGCAATTTTGAAAGTCCAGATAAAAGGTCGCCTCAGACCCAGGCTCAGTTCTTTACGGACCATACCATAGGCTGGAATTTTGGTATTATTAGCAGAAAATAAGGAGAAGTTAAACTGAGGTGATTTATTCATAGTTGGAGAAGGTGGGATGACACAGATTTCACTTCCAGAGTCTATGAGGAATTTCTGGCCAGACTTGCGGTCTAATAAAAATAACCGGCTGGTATGTTGCGAGGGCTCTGCCATTCCAGCTATGACAGAGCTTACTCGTTTTTTTACACAAATGCACAAGGTGAAACACACTTGCGGGCCTGCTCTTTATAACGGCGATGATAGTAGCAGATGCCACTTCCTCTATTGACACTCCTAGAGCGTGAATGTGATCTCCGGTGGTCAGAACTATATCGTTGGTGGCGAGAGGAATTGCGCTCTCTTGTCAGTTCAGCAACTTGTAGAGACAGCTCTTGGATCTGCCTGGCGAGAGAGTCCATGGTTGGCTGAACACTGCATGAAGATGACTGGGATGGTGGAGGAACAGTTGTGGCAGCACAGATAGTTGAGGATGAACCAACAACCTCAGAAACCTTATCAGCGATGATAGCCAGTTTATCCAAAGGCTCTGAGGATGCAGACAAAACAGTCTGGATATGTGGTGGCATTCTTTGAAGCCACAAACTTTGTAGAAAGTCATCCTGGAGTTGGCCATTAGACAGTTCTTTCATTTTTCGCAACAGGTGGCTGGGCTTCTCATCTCCTAGCTGAAGGTCAGTAAGCAGTTTCTTAATTTTTTGAGTCTCCGAGTCGCTAAATTGGGTAATGAGCCGCTGCGAGAGTGTGTGATATTTGTCACTGTTCGGAGGGCTTAACACAATGTCCGACACGTAGGAGAGAGTTTCAGCATCCAGGTTCGCAACCAAAGCAGAATACTTAGTATCATCACTGGAGATACCACTGAATGTGAATGTATGGTCGCATTGCGCAATCCATAGACGAACGTTCGATTTCCAAAACGGCGGCAGCCGCAACGCAATACGAGCGACTTCAACGGTTTCACTAGTCATATTGTTGAATAAGCAGGAAGCGAAACGAATCTCCGAGCATATGCTTCAAGTGGCCTTGAGGAGAAGGAGAAAAAAATCTTTCGCTACGTACTGATCATCCGTAGTAGAAGAATTTGTATTGCATTCGCCAGTAGAACAGAATAGCTTGAGTGTTTTTAAGTCCAAAAGGGGTCACCACTGCCGCGTTGCGTGGTTAGACGTTCTTCACTACAACACGGTTGAATGAAATAACAATAAATTTTTATTAACTTTAAAGATAAAAGATTAAATGAGCAATTTAGAGGTAAACTTCCAAAAACTACAACACATGGTAAACCCAGGCACGCTACAAGAATAACAGATCAATTCAGTTCAGTTTTGGAGTCGTTTTGTTGAGCTGTAAGGTCGCTGCAAAGTAAAGACACCAAAAGTGGGCACCGGGTGCTTCTAGGGGTGGGGAACGAGAATCGGGATTCAGATTTCAGAAACTCCCGTAACTATGTTGGATATTGTAGGAATGAGGTCAAACGGCTTTGAGTTCGAGTGTTGCGTCCAGATTTTCATTCCTTATAGCAACTAAACTTACAGGCACAGCCTTGCGAAAATACGATCGCAACAGAAAACTGCACTGCATATTTCAACTTCAGCTATTGTTGCCACTTTGTTAGATGGTGAACAAAATGCACATTCAGCATTCAATCTTCCATTATACATTCATAAGAATCCACACGCAATTTGTAACAAAAAAAGCGGGATGACTTCGGTATTTCTAAGGAGTTCAGCCATAATCAGGATAAATGTAACATGACCAACAAATATTCACTCGAAGCATTACATAGAATTTTAAAAGATCTGAACAGCAACGAAAAAATTTTCTGGTGTGCTATCCTTCTACTGTCTGGTGATTTCTGACAGATATTGCCAGTCATTCCTCGCTCTACTTTTGCTCTCGAGATTAACGCATGTTTAAAACGATTGTACAACGATATATTGTCAAATACACGCATAAACAGTAGTCCATAACAAATATATGTAACTCACAAACCTAGGCTCAAACCAACTTGACCTAAGCCTAGAGACGGACGGTGATTATTATGTAATAATGCAGTCTCGTCATTTTTGCCGGTGGGAACTCACAATTCTCAGCCTTTTGGTGTATATGTTCTAGAATAACTTTTAGCAATTAAAAATTTTCAACATCCTGATGTTACTGAGGCCGAGCCGAGGCCCATTTAGCCAATGTTTTAAAGCGTCACAGGATATACCAAATTCACCAAAAAGATTGAACATGTTCGATTTTTTATAAAAAAGAAATGGCTAAAAGAAGTAAACTCTTAAGACCGAAGATAGAAATGACACAAATATTCTGTATTTTAAGCCATAGTTAAAGGCTAATAAAATAAATGAAAATGACTCGAAAGATGTTACATTTAAAAGGAGTGTGACCTGCAGCATTTTTAAATCGGAAATTCCTTCCTTTACATTTCATTTCTTTGAAATGGCAAAGGTAATTATGTCTTTATTTTCGAATGCTTTTATGCCTCCTCGAACTTTAAAATAATGTACAAATATATTTGCCTCGTTAAGGGAAAGAGGTTTTTGTCAGATATAAAGGAAGATGAATTGTGTGCTTCACTCTTCAAGCATCTAAAGCAGTATCGCGACGAAAAAAGCACTTGTTTTGATACGAATTATTTTGGCATGGTATTAAAATGAACATTTTTGGTGAATGTTTTCAAGAATTCCAAACAAATAAAGCTATATTAGTTTTCATTGCACGTCTTTTCAAAATTAAAATTCACTAGTTCATCTTGGCCTCGTACGATACAGATGCTGCATCACTTCGGATTTAAGATTTACAAAGCAAAAAAGACTGGGGTAACTAATTCTCAGATATGACAATCTATTTGGAAGAATCCAAGATGAGAGAAATACAATTTCATTTCTCTGCAAAAGTGGACAACGAAAGAATTGCCTAAAATAGGAACAATATTTGATACACGGAATAATTTCAATGAAACATGATGCAAAAAAAAAATTGCATTTTCGGTTCTCACAATATTTGATTCCGCATATTCATGCGAACAATTTTCTGCGAATCGTTTAAAAATAAGCTAAATAGCAAATTAACAAACAACCATGTTTGGGTTTGAAAACCACTGACTATATATGCCAGATATAACAAAGCTTTCAAAAGATATGGAAGGTCATTGCTCTAATTTTTAAATTAAAAAAAAATGCATTTTTCAAGAACATCTCTCCTTAAAAATGTATATATGTTTGTAAATGTATATGCATAGGTGTACCCAGTACTTTGACCAGGGGAATCTAAGTTAGAGTTACTTAAAAACAGGTGGCTTAATGCTGCAACAACTAACGTTAATGTATATATATTTAGGAGAAAAGCGAATCTCACTCACACTCAGCACTAGAGCTCCGAAACTATCTAAAAATGAGTTTCATAAAAATTGACTTCTCTCCAAGGAGACTGTCCTCGGTGGCCTTGGGGTCAAGGTCACGGATTCGAGGCTAGCTTGTCATGCGTTAAAGCCTAGACCCACTGTGTAGAAGGGTTGATGCACATTAAATCTATTGGGGCTCAAACGTCCTTCTGTTGGTGTGGTGAGGAAGTTAGGAGAGAGGGGTGTCAGCTCAGGAGTCATCCTTGCCATTTGACCATGGTTGAAATTTACAAGGTCCGTCACCAAAAGCCTTCGTGTAGCTAAATAGGATGACGTTAATATTCACTCCCTCCCTCTCCAAGAGAGTTGTGAGAGGAGTTATAGACAAAAATTTCCGTTTTTAACACGCTTTTATATGTTTCACTTGTATGTAATGCTGTGGCGTAGAGTGGGGGTGCCGAGGGGGCCATGGCTCCTGGTGGCATACGAAAAGGGGCGGGGGCAAGCACTGCGATATTTAAATTCAAAAAGTAATTGGAACTCCAAATCACGCCCACGCGACGAAACTGGCGGAAACGAGTGAAAGCTTTAATATATGCTCAGATGCAGGAAGTTTATTAGTCGCTATGCAATCGCATTCGTTTTTATGTTACTTAGGATTCTAGTAACCTGTACTGTGTGAAGTCAATGATGCTCACAAAATTATTTGCAAACAGAGGGCCTAAATATCCATCAATGCGCTAAAAAAATACGTGCTTTACAGACCGTGTTAGAAGCAAAACGAGAGAAATTCGTGGATGACGCTTAAATATATGCTAAATTTTTATGTGAAGAGCTTGAAATTTCTTTTGAACCCCCGAGAAGAATCAGGAGGAAGTCTATATTTGGCGACGAAAGTAAAGATGTTCAATTTTATCGTACCAAGATCACTTGAGGCGAACAATGTTTTCTTCAATAGACAGAGTAACTGCTGAAATTTGAGAAAGATTCCAACAGCTGCAGAAACTAGCGCAAAATAATACTTCAAGGCCTGAAGTGATATGAACGAACTCTTAACTTGGATCAAGCTCCTCAAGACATTAATAAAGAAGAATTCCAACTTGAGCGCGTTCTTCTACAGGCTTTGTATCTGCAACAGGCCCAGGCTGTAAAAAAGAACTCATTAGGTCCGGCTCTCTGGGTTTTTTAAAAATATATTATTGAGTCCAAACTTGAGGATGGTTTACCAAACATTGTCATAATGTTGAGAATGTTTTTAACATCTGACATCAGTAATGCCAGTTGTGCGAGAGAAGCTTCTCGAAGCTAAAATTAATCAAAAAATTATCTCAGATCGACTTTATCCACTTTAAAGCTAACAAAATTAGCTATTCTGGCAATTGAACATGACATACATATTGATACTGACAATTGTATAAAAGATTTTGCTATGAAAAAAACACGAAAAGTGCATTTTTAATCAATAAAAAAAATTTTAAGTTTTTTTTTTACTTTTACTGATATTCTTGACTAATAATTAAAATAAAGAGGCGGCAAATTTTCGGTCAGCCCCAGGTGACGAAAGCATACTCTGCTCCCCTGGTATATTGTAAAACAAATGCTGCTATCCCCTTTCAATTAGAGCTTCCTGAGAAAGTTTTCTAATTATTATGTTCAAAAATGAAATTCATTATTAGATAAAATAGGTATAAATAAGGACACAAACAAAACTACGTTATCTCTTCTGCTATGTATAACAGATAAGACTTTGATAATAGCCTTTATTGCTTCATATCTGGCAAAAACATAATCAGTCAATTAAATGTTTTCAAAATCCATTAATCTAACGTAAGTAAAATCCAAGGAAATCTAAATGGTCATTTCATAGTATTGTTATTATTATATTAGGTGCTTGTTTCATAGCACTCTAAATAATACTCAAGTGTGTTGAGTTTTCATTTAATTCAAACATTAAACTTTATCAAAATCTACTGGAATTTTATTCTGCGTGCTCATTCAAAGGCGGCAAAGATAGA
>BMAU01021129.1:0-84799 GCA_019973935.1 Trichonephila clavipes
AGAGAGACGCATTCACCAAATTCCGTTTCTTGTAAACAGCAAGAGAGGGCAGATGTAAAAATTGCAGTTGTAACTTTAGGGACCGGCGACCTCCCATCACATGCATGCTCTGAAGGATGTTTTGGTTGGAGACTTCCAGGAAAAGTACGAAGCGTGGAAACCTGGCCTGCAGAAGTTTGTTCATGCTCAAGGAGCATATTTTGAAGACTGTTAAAGTTTGTAGCGATATCTCTAGTAAATTATTTTTTGTGAACTTATTCTTATTACTTAAAATACACACCTTGTAACACAAGTTCAAATCCTAGTGATGGTGCTCAAAGTATGAAGGGGTAAATAAAGAAGCTGTTTCATTTTTATACAAAATATAGACTATAAGAGATTCTGCTGTTCCACTCTGTAATATATCAAGCCTTTTTATACAAATATTTCCTTAAAAAATGGTCATGAGTAACAAACTTCATTATCAAAGTATTTAAGAGCACCTTGGCCACAAATCAGTTTGCAATCACTAGTTAATGTTCTCTTGAATACAACACTTCACATATAAATGCTTTCAATGTACTGTCATTGGGCAAAGAAAATGTTACACACATATTATTTGAAGAGGTAGAGTTCTTCGAAAGTATTCTACAAATTCTGTAGAATCTTATTGTGGAGATTGAAAAGTTGTTTAAAGGCAAAAAAACTACTAGATTGTTACTCCAATCAATCATGTCTTTATACAAGGTCAACATCTGAGCTGGAATCCTCCTCTCCTAACTTCTATACCACATCAATAGGAGGACATTTGAGCCTCAATATATTTTAAATGTATCGCCCAATATCTGAACTTCATACAATGCCTGATACGAGTCTGTGACCTCGACCACTAGGGTACCACGGCCAAATAGTTAACCCTTTACTTCTTACTTCTATCAAAATTACAGGGTGACATTTCACCCTCAAGTTCTAGTGCCCGTGATGTTTCCGAGCTGAAGCGTTCAAAGGTAATGCAATAAAAAGGTTTAAACTATTTACTTCTTATATGCCCAGAATCATAATAATTTCTCACCAGATGTTAGTACCAGATTATCAGTAATGTGTTTAGTGATAGTTATTTTATTTTAAACTAAATGTTAGCACAATGAAACATATATATTAGCAATATGTTTTTGTAACCTTAGCTCAGTCACTTAGTTCCGCTTTTCGTGAATACATGTGGGTTGCGTTTTGTGATTAAATATATATATATTAGTATTAGTCAAGAAGTTAATCGGATTGTACTTCAAGTATAAATGGATCCGTGAGTGCTTCTAAAATAACTGATTGCTTTGAAAGTTCGGTTAGTGAATCTGAGAGCAATGATAATGGATCTGTAATGTTATATGTGCTTTTTTTTTATCTTATGCTATGAAATTTTTCTCACTAGAAAAAAATATTAATGCGTTTTTACATTTTGTATAAGTGTAATCAAGTTCTCTGTTTATGTTTAAAATCCATTTTTAAAAAAATTTATTTCCTCTTTGCCGAAAAAACAACATTAAGTCAAAATATCCCGAAATGTTGGCTTTTCTTAAAAAATTAATTTTTTGTATTTCAAGCGAAAAATTTACCCAAAATTTAAATGTAAATACATATATTAAACATACATTTAGTTTTACATTATTTTCTTTAAGAAAAAAAAGCCCTTTTATGACCGTTTTCTTCAAAGTTATGCGACCGTTAAGGGGTTAAAGTAGTAGGGTAGCAGCAAATATTATATGTGAAAAAGCTAATGATGAGTTAATCATTAGAGAGCTTTCTATGGCTAATGTGTTTTCTTATATGAGGGAGAAAATGGTAGTTTGAGATCTGAATTCTTAAAAAGGACTTGCTTTTACCTTCCACTCAGAGGCATTATAAAAAAAAAATTCCACATAAACTTAGAAATCTTTACTAAAACACTCCATATTTACGAAATTCATTTTTTTCCACAAAATGAAAATTTCTTTACTTAGACATCTTGGAATTTTTCTATGGCTCTAATTTTCTTCTTTTGTTGGTTACTTTAGGAACTCTGCAGTTGTCTAAATTCCACTATTCCTTTAAAATAAAAAATAGTCATAAATACTAATAGAAATTAGGAAAAACATTTCACAATGAATATATATATATATATATAAAACAAACAAAGGCTCTCTAATTTTGATAGATTTCAGAAAATTAGCACTGGCTTGTTAGCATTAGAAAATGTACTGGAAAAGTCATTCTAACTTGTTTTGAAATTTAAAAGAAAGAAAATGCATAGAAATTTTTGTAGAGGATGTCATACATTGCAAAAATTGAAATTTCAAGGACATATTTTAAGTTAACAAAATGTTTAAAGCATTTATTTTTAATGACAGTGAATGAATACAGCCAAAAGAGTGACACGATGAAATTGTAGTTTTTTGCTAGAAACTCATTTTCCAGGTTAAAGTTCAGGTGGAGAGCTTCATGTGCTGTCAGATAAATAATGTGCCAATCGCTTTCCGTTGCTCCTATTGCTCAGATGTACAATTCTTACCTGTTACACTGTTTTCTTCATTTTTTTTAACATTGTAAAAATGGCAGAAAAAGGAATTTTACTGGCCATGCGTGTGTATAAGCAAAGCAAAGAAAATCATTTGCATGTGAAAGCAAAACACACATTGAATGTTTATTATCTACTATGAGAAGAACACTTACAAGAGTATATCAATCAATTCACTGGAAAGTTTCAACTCACTAGTGCTTTTAAAAGATTTATTAAAAAAAGAAAACTAGATAGAAAATGGAAGTTTCATGTGAAAATAGAATAAGATAGTTTGAGCTTCTTCAAAATGAAAAATGTAGGATATAACGCTACTTCCAAGAAACAGTGTCATATCTCAAAAAATACCGAAATTCAGGTTATTTCATAAAAGGTTTCAAAATAGTGAATATTTTTGTGCAGTAGTGTCAGAAGTGGGATTTTTAGAATGGCCTCTAGAGGGTCATTCTAGAAGTTACACTTTTTTGAGATATCACACTGTTGCTCGGAAGTAGTGATATAGATGGAAAAAAGTTACCTATAAAATTAGAGGATAAAAGTTCCATTGTTCTCAACTTTTAATGTAACCTTTTTTAAAATTAAATGCAAGGGAAAGTTTCAGAATAAATCATAATTATTATTTTTTCTACGAAAACTATGCTTATTTAACTGAATATATCTATGAATTTAATTTTGTATATAACGTCAAAGGTAGTTTTTTATGTTTCTAATTTAATTATCTAGGTTGCCTCAGCTTTTTATCCCTTCAGTGGTTGATAAATGAGTACCAAGCTTGCGTCGGAACTTAACAATGGGGGTTTGCCGTCAGACTAACCACCTGACTGAAACATCTGCTCATTCACCTTAGGGCCCAAGGTTGCGCTTACTGAGTTGGGTGCAGTAGGCCTGTTCTCTCATGGGCTGTTACCCCACTGAGTAAATTTAATTATATTTTTAAAAAATGTATATGAAGGCTATTTTTTTAAATAAAATTTAAATTTTATGAAAGATAAAAATTTTGATATTGATAATTTTTTTACAATGAATTCAGAAATTCAATATTTTATGGTTTACTATTATCTTAAGATAGGTATATATAAGTAATATTTACTTGTATTGTAAATAACTTATATTATATTAAACAGTTTAAAATATTTTTGAAATAAAGCAACTAAGACTTTTTATTGTTAATTGACAGGCATATAGTAAATAAACCAACAGAATTAAAGGTACGTACTTAAAACTAAAATAAATTTTTGGAGCACATATTTCTTTCTTTCCCAAACTTGGTAAATTTTTTTCACTATAGTCACTTTTTTATGTCATTGTAATATACCAGTTTTAATAGCAACAGCTGTGTGAATTGGTCATTGTAGCATTTCATGTATTGATAAATTAACATCGAAATAGCATATCGTTGGTCTAATTATCAGACAGCATAATATCATCTGGGGTGCTAAATTGATATAGTAGGGCTATACGCAAATTTGTTGTATATGTTCGCGAAAAGCTTGTTAAAAACAACTCTTCTACCTAATTAATAGGATAAAGCAGCACAATTCCTAACTAGAAAACCGCACTCTTGCGTTAAACAAAACAATGAAACCTCTGAATCGAATCAAAATTTTGGAAAGCTGTATAACATATTGAAAATAATATTTTGATCTTGTAATTGGGAAATTACAACATACAATTACTTTTTCAAATCCAGCATTAAATATTACTACAATAATTGTTAATTTTACAATCGTTACTTATTAATTTGAAATTTATAACCAGGAATTCTGGTTAAGTCCAGGTTATCCGGAAAACGGGCGCCCACCCCTTGCGACTAAGGGATAAATCGCTGCCACTAGAAGCCATTAAAAGTCTGATTTCAATATTTTCTGGCAATGCATTGTGATATTTAAGCCAACGATTTATAATAATTGTTTTTATATTATTAATTTATAATAATATACTATTTTGTCATCTTACTTTTTTATAAATATTACATATGTTATTTATTTACAATTGTTATTATATATAATAATTATATTACATGGACATTATAATATAAAAATTACATGAATATTATCATATATATTATAATTACTGTTAAACTATAGGTTGATTTGTCGAATCGGCCACTTCTCGCGCCAAGTGTTTTCTTGCCAAATCGATAAATGTGCTAAATCTGCTAACATTTCTGTATTTGTTTTCCAGTGAAGGAGAAGTCGTTTTTGCACATGCACAGTATATTTCTTTAATTTTAACAGTTTTCACGATATCGCGGCAAGTTAACGTGTGCGTAATTCGTTTTTTTTTCTTTAATTTTAACAGTTTAATTCTTCAATGGTCCTTCTTGCGCATGGGCAGAAAGCTTTTATTACTTTAAAAATTAACGATAATTACTAATGCGCTTGAGCAGTTCTTTTTTCTTAAAGACTTTAGAAACCTTTCTCAACGGCCTTAGTTTCACTTGCTCCAGAAATTCCATTTGACCAGATGTTTCTTTCGTTTTGTTTCATCATTATGGAATCATTTTCACAGGTAATATTACTCTTTTTCTTCGCATATATTTTCAAAGATTGCCACCATGTTATTAGAGAGAACTTGAATGAATGCATGAAAAAATACGATTAAAATTGTGAAAGGTTTTTGCAATGTTGCCTGTGCTTGGAAAGAAAGCTGTTTTAAAATGGTGCATGAAAGAAGGTTTGATTGGTTCATCGTATGTATGTCCGAAATGCGGAAAAAGTATGGAATTGCGAGAAAGAACAGGCAAGAAAGTGAATGATAGTTTTTGAATGGTACTGCAAAGAGAATTGAGTCCAGTGTGAAAGAGGATACCCATCATGTGTTTAGGGCTGTAAGGAAAGGGTTTTGGTTTGAATTGAGTAATATGGATTTGTGCACCTTTTTGTTAGTAATGGAAAAATAAAAATGTTTTGGAAGGTGCTCTCAGAAATATGCAGTCGCACACTGGTATATTTTTAGTAGGGAACTTATCGTCATCATAAATGTCGGAAAAAGCAGCATTTTTTAAAGGTAAGTGAAATTATTTCCATTTTTAAATGCCTAGTTTTTGCAGCAATTTTCAGTTTCAAAACTTTAAAATGCTATTTTTTAAATGATTTTCTTTCCGCCATCTTGAATTTTGGGCTCTTGCGTTGCGTGTTGTGGTAGGGCTGCTACTCCAAAACACAACACGCAAAAATGTGCCAAACAGGCAATTTTTCAAAATTTGGCAAAAAGGCGTCAAATTCAACAATTTCACCAAATTATATTATATGATAATAATAATTTATTACATATTATTATATATAATTTTATTATATTACAATTCATTATTGATTGACATTGGTTATTTTTAATCCATTCCTACATTCTTCACTTGAAATATATTTTGTGATACAGTTCTTTACAATTATTTTCCTGATGATTTGCTGCCGCTAGGCAATCATCTTGGATTTCATGTAATTCAACAACAACCGCTCATTCGGACGATTAAGGAATCCTGCCAAAAAGCGTTTGGCGTGTTTCACTCCTATATCAAATTAGTTACACCAGTAGAGTTACACAGTCTGATAACTAGGCCAATGATATAAAATGACCATTGATTCTGAGAAAGGCCCTTGTGAATTTTCTGGATGTAATATTACAAAATTTACAATTCCCTATAAATGGATTTTTAACACTATATTGCACAAGGAATTCATTTTGACTGATTTTTAAATTCAATTAGAAAACAATTACATATATATAATGCACAATTTCTTAGAACATATTTTTTCTCTATGCAAAGTAATTTTTTTACTGTTAATATTACTGATAATTTGTTACATGAGTATAAAAAATATTAAAAGTTAACTTTAATAAAATTTATTTCCACATTAATCATTCTTTTACAATGTAATTATATTTACAGTTTTTGGGAAATATAGGTATATACTAAGTTTCAGTCTTTCTAGTGTTAAATGAGGATTCTGATGACACAAATCTTAAACTTTTAAATAGTGTAAAAGGATGATGAGAGGTATATTTAAATAATTTAAAGGTTATTATTATTAACGAATACTATTTTTGTTTTAAAATTCTAAAATTATTATTTTATTATAACAATGAGTACATTAATTTATAATATAATCATTAAGTTTCTCAAAAGTTGGTTATTTTGAACTATAACACTATTTCAGAATTCACGAAATTTTTCAAATTCTTTTAATAGAAACAGACAGCATTTTAGTATCTTTTCGGTAATTATGTGATTTCCTCCGAGACATAATGTGTGAAGGAAATGACAACATTAACTAACTTCGATGATCATTCTTTTATCATAGGTTTTTTAACATATATATTCTAAAGAAATCCTGCTGCAAAAGCAATTAAAAATCAGTAAGAGCATTGTAGTAGCTGTAATACAAATGAATACATTTCGTAATTTTTGAGCAAAAATATTTTTTTTAAATAAAAATTGCTCGAGTGTTAACTCATAATTAAAAGCACTATAAGTACATTTCAAATAAACCCAATATTTTCCAATCACATTCAATTAAAAAAAATGATACCAGTGCTGACACCTTACACATGGAAATTGTAACCCTGGACTAATTTAAGCTGCATTACCATTTTGTGGATCTTTGTTGGGATTACGATTCACACGCACAGCCATCGTACTCATGACACGCAAGCCACTAGCGTGTGGCCATGATCTCGACCCCTCAGTTATAATGAAGCTAAGTTAATCTTAAACTGTATTTCGAAACCATAGTTGCAATGCAAGAGTTTTGAAAACTTTGTATCACACACAGTAAAAAAATACAGTATAAAATTCGTACTAATGAATAACTTATGAGAAATCATGTCCAATTTTTACCTTTTAGGAGCTAAACAAAACTAAACTTCAACTGTTCTTGTCGTGTATAATCAAGAGTACCGGCAGAAACGATGATAAATGTTAGATTATGCCAAAGGCTTGACACTGTTCTAGGCATATTATGTGGCGTAACGTTAAATAAAGAGCACTTTTTGAATTCCTCACACCTCGGGCATTCCTCTTCGGCACGGTCAAAGGTAAAGTAACTGCTTGTCATTGGTACATGTGCAATGACGTCCTTATTTTGCGTTGCCTGGTTTGGCGTTATAGCGTGTCCGCGGTAGCCGAGTGGTATAGGTATCGGATCGTGGCTTGCCTGGTCACGAGTTCGAGCCCAGTACCACTAAAGACCCGCCGTGTAGGGTTGCGATGTACGTTAAATCTGTCGAGAGCTGCAACGTCCTCCCGTTGGAGTGGTGTAGTGTGGTAGTTAGGAGAGGGGGTGCCAGCTCGAGTGTCGTCCCCGTCACTTGACCATGGTTCAAAATTACGTGGTCCGTCGCCAAAATCCCTCGTGTAGCTGAACAGTGCGACGTTAATATTCAATCAATCATAGGCGTTATAGCATTTTTCTATGCCCTAATGGTTCATTGAAACATAAAAGTTTTGTCCCCATTTGGGAGATTTGTTTTTCAGGCAGTTGTTTCTTCCGTGTCTTGAGTATAATAGTGAAACTCCCTTGCGTATGAAATTTTCACTGGAAAAATAACAATCTGTTCTTTTTTTTCATTCACTTAAATCAAAATATTTTTAATGGATTTAATTTTGAAGAAGAAATGCCGCGTTGCTGTGTTAGACATTCTTCACTACAACACGGTTGAATTAAATAACAATAAACATTTATTAACTTTAAAGATAAAACATTAAATGAGCAATTTAAGAGGTAAGCTTCCAAAAACTACAAAACATGGTAAACCAGGCATAGCGTTAAATAAAGAGCACTTTTTACTTTCCTCACACATCGGGCATTCCTCTTCGGCACGGTCAAAGGAAAAGAGGTTGCTTGCCATTGGTAGATGTGCAATGAAGTCCTTATTCTGGGTTGCCCGGTTTGGCGTTATAGCATTTTTCTATGCCGTAGTGGTTCATTGAAACATAAATGTTTTGTCCCCATTTGGGAGATTGTTTTTCAGGCAGTTTTTTTCTTCCGTGTCTTGAGTATAATAGTTAAATTCCCTTGCGTATGAAATTTTCACTGTAAAAATAACAGTTTGTTCTTTTTTTTCATTCACTTAAATCCAAATATTTTTAATGGATTTAATTTTGTAGAATAAATACACTCTGTCGCAAAAAAATATATGCACCCAGAAGAAATTGAGCTACATTCACGAAATTTGGTATGCATGTAGTGTATATGAAAATAAACAAATGATTAAAAATTCAGAACAAAATATCATTTTATTATGCGGTTACAGCTTGCAAAAGGTTAAAAATCAGTAAGTAGTAAAGCCACCTCTGGCAGCTATACAAGCCGAAATTCGGCGTGGCATCGATTCAATTAGATCACTTATGACCCCCTGTGGAAGATCCTGCCATAGTCTTTGCATCTGCGCAGTTAATTCTCCTGTATCTCGGGACGGCTGCAGTTGCCTTCCCAGCGCGTCCAGACATGCTCTATTGGCGAAAGATCTGGTGACCTGGCAGGCCATGGTAGGACGTCATATCCTTGAAGACATTGTTGGGAGAGTCGCGCAGTATGTGGACGAGCATTATCCTGTTGATAAATGGCACCTGGGCGACTTGATAGCATGGGTAGCACAATCGGCGTTAAAATATCGTCCACGTATCTGCGAGCTGTCAAAGTGCCTTGAAGGACCACTAAAGATGATCGTGTGTCCCAGAAATTGCTCCCCACACTGTCACACCTTGTGAAATTGCTGTATGCCGCTCGACAATAAATGCCGGATCGGACCGCTGGCCGGTGCGCCTCAGACACGTGTGCGGTGGTCATCAGCACTGAGACTGAATCGGGATTCATCACTGAAGATGACACGTCTCAGTCTGTCACACTCCAAGTTGCCCGAGGTCGGCAAAAATCCAGTCGACACTGCCTATGATGTGGGGTCAGTGGCAAGCGTCTTAGCGGACGTCGGCTCCTCAAGCCAACTTCGGTCAGTCGTCTCCTTATGGTTTCTCTTGATGGCACTGGATGTCTGGAAGGGAGGTAAGTGGCGTTGAATGGATGCTAGCGACGTTGTTGGTGCCGAAAGTGGCCACTCTTCTGATTGCACGATCCTCGCGATCATTTGTGTTCCTGGGACGTCCTGACCCTCCGCGACGGTACACTCTACCTTCTGTGATCCACTGTTGCCAACACCGAGCAACTACCATATCGCTCCGACCGAGGTGGCGGCCGATACGTCTATTCGACCAACCTGCTTCTCTGAGGCCTATTATACGGCCCCTATCAAAGTCCGTCAGCTGCTCGTACTGCCGCCGGTTACGTCTTAGAGGCATCCTAAGTCTCAATATCGTCTATCAAAGTCATCAGATTCGTTTGGATAGCCGTACGGCGCTCGTACTCATGCTTTTAAACTCTCCCAGTTGCGCAACTAATATGCGCACAGCACATAGCCTTGTCTCATTGGCTTCGAAATTTTAATCATTTGCATATCTCTTACCAGACTACATTCTTGCCGAGTTTCGTGATTGTAGCTTGATTTCTTCTGGGTGCATATATTTTTTGCGACAGAGTGTATATATTTGAGCTTAGTAAATGAGGAACTCAATTTAAAATAAAAAATTGTTATATGAGTTTTTAATAATCCATTTACTGTGATTAATAATACTTTGAAAATAAATTACATGTTTCAAGTTTGATCCTTATGTAAGAAAAAAGAAATCACTTATAAATAAGGAAAATTTATGTTTTTATTATAATATATATTTAGTGGTAATATTAATGTACATTTTAAAGGTAAATGAATTCGTTCTTATATCAGAATGAATTTATACAGAATGAATTTGTGATATTTTAAATTATTAGCTTAATTTCATTTTTGTAATTTGTGATTTGTTTTTTATGTATATATATATGTGTGAAAGACTCATTTATTCACATTTATAAAAAAAATTAGTCTAATACTCTGTTTCCTTTTAAATTTTAGAATTAAATTTACTGCAAAAGTTTTAGCTATTATAAACTTAACTATATAAATAAACTCATGCTTAAATTTTTATTTTCTATCTTTAGTAAAATACTATAAATAAAGTGATTCGTGGCTATTGTATAAGAAACACCTCACTGTTCTAACTTCCTTATCACATCCATGTTATTCGTTCAAGTTATCATCGACACATTTATTCACATAATTCTCAATTTTTGAAATTATTTTAGAGGTTTTCTCTTCTAACATGCTCACATATATAAATCTTCATACAGGGTTTGAATCAAAGGTCCTGAAATAGAGTACCACTTGAATCCCTTCATCAGTGGTTTGTTATAGAAAATAATTTTTTTTATGACAGGCAAGTTTGATGAAGATATAGTCATTAATTAAATTTGGATTCATCTTAAGAAGTATTTTCTGATTGGTGTTGTGTCACTCGAAGCACATAAATTCTCTCCTTTCCTAAAGTATGTTTCCTCCTGTAAAGCTACTGTTCGAAAAGTAATGCACAAATATGACTTAAAATTATACGTTTTTGAACAAAAATAAAAATTAGCCCTCAGGGGCCCCGCACTCTGACTACCAAGCAAGTTGAACTTGTGATAATTTCTCCCACATTTAATATGTCGGAGGGAAGATTCGATCTGGGTACCTTCCGTTCCGAACGTACGAATGAAGCAAGTACGCTACCCATCACGCCAAAACGATCGTCCTCGCGGGATGTTGGTACAAGTTCATATAGATATCACACCACCACATACACCCCTGCCAGTGTTTCGGCGAATAGGCGAACGAACGATACCATATTTGTGGCGAGCATGTAAGCAGTTGCGTCACTTTGTATGTTGCGTCATCGTGCGTGACGGCTTGAGAATTGCGTCATTTGTGTTAGACGGCTTTGAGAAGTAACGGCTTATTTGCGTCAATGTTTGACGGCTTGATTGCCTTTGCGATGGATAGATGACGCCACGACTTTGGCGCGCGAAGGGTGTGGTCACGGCCAGGGTCACCAATATCGGAGGGAAGATTCGATCTGGGTACCTTCCGTTCCGAACGTACGAATGAAGCAAGTACGCTAACCATCACGCCAAAACGATCATCCTCGCGGGATGTTGATACAAGTTCATATAGCTATCACACCGCCACAAATATATAAATATAAAAGATTACATCATAGCTGTAATCAGGCCAACTCAGTTAAAAATAATTTTCAACTTGTTGAGAATTCCCTAAAATTCTTTCCTTTGTATGGCGTTTCGAACTTGACTTATTGAAAAGAGTTTATATTATTTTCAAATTTTTTCATTTTTCAAACTGTTACTTGAAAATAAACTTCCATGTGTAAAAAATCTTATCATACATCTTAAAAACCTACTCAGGAAGCTATTCCTTCTGGGTCATTTTATTTTTAATAACAATATGATTCATAATAAGCTATTTTCCTGTTTCAGTATTTCGCAATCTATTCGTGTCCCCTCCTCTCCTCTGTTTTTTCTCAGAAGTGTTTTTTTTAAACTCTTATAATAATATTGTATTATTTTCTTGTTGATGCATATTTTTTGTATCATGTCCTGCCCCTCACATGTCGAATGAAA
Organism: Trichonephila clavipes; assembly: GCA_019973935.1. Classification (NCBI taxonomy): domain Eukaryota; kingdom Metazoa; phylum Arthropoda; class Arachnida; order Araneae; family Nephilidae; genus Trichonephila; species Trichonephila clavipes. Next base: position 12,073 of record BMAU01021129.1, read on the forward strand.
CTTTGGTTAAATTAGAAACGAGGGCCTCGATTAGACAAAACAAAAAAAGGAAAGCTTTGCTTCACACACAAAAGAGAGATATATGCTGCCGTGCGCCTTTTTTGCAGCGCACGCCAGAATAGCAGATGGCAGAATTTTTTCCTACTTACTTGACAATCATCGTCATATTTTAAACCCTTCACAAAATATCTTTATAAATTATAGCCTATGTGTTACTCTGATGTATAAGCTATATTATTGGAAAGTTTCATTAAAATCCATTTAGTTGTTTTTGCGTGAAAGAGTGAAAGCGTAACAAACATACATACACACATACAAACTTTCGCGTTCGTAATATTAGTAAGAATATTTCTTCTAAATATTTATTACCAATTACCAGTTAGTCGTTATTTTAATAAGAAATTATTTAAATAAATAAACTAATTATTAAATACCATGTTTTTATTAACTCGCTTTCTTGTCTATCAGGGTGGTAATTGATTTGAAACTACCTTCCCGATGAGCTGCAGACTTGAAATTTGGACCACCTCTCAGAAGTGGATGACAATGCTTGAAAATGCAGAAAAAGAAGTTCTAGTCGTGAACCCGAGCCCCCAAAGAGGCTTGTATGTCTGTCCGGGTGGAATTTTGTAATTGATTTTAAACTAATATCCGGATCAGCTCGAAATCTGGATCACATAGCTCAAAAGTGAATGACAAAGCATGAAAATGTGAAAAAAAATTTAAAAAAAAAACGAAAAGGGGGAGAGAAAGATGAAGTAACCGAAAAAGACGAAAACAAAAATTATGCTTTTTAGTCTTTTAGTCCGTTATAAAAACATAGTACATTAAAAAAAAATTTTAGATAATATACTTGCTTGTTATATTAACTTACGTTGCAGCACTAGACATGTAAAAAATTGCATACAATGACAAAAGTAAGCACTTGTCAGCTAGAGAGATTATGTGATAAAAATTTTCTGATTAAATCCCTTTTTTAAAGGTTTCGACATAGATTCAGTGGCGTAACGTACACCCTCGCATTGTGGGGTGCCCAAAGCATTAATGACGCCACGTATGTATTAAAGCTTGGGGTCCAAAAGCTGACTTTGTAGGGGGCCCTAATATTTTCTGGGCAGTGGGATACGCCACTGTCCTGATTCCTTTCTTTCCAATCAACTACTTGTCTTACCATCCCTTTACTTAAATTAATACATCCATAGAATTAAATATTGTTAAATTACAGCTTTAATTTCTTCAAACATGTTCTTGCACTAGCAATTTTCTATAAGATTTAATGTTTTAAGCAAATAAAAATTAATAAATCGGAACTGTAATGGTTTTACAATATGTGCTACTTGTTCTTATTGGAATAACATAATCAATTTTTACCTAGCATAACTGTTACTTAAAAAAATTAATAATCAAAAAACTGCTGAAAATTTAGGCCACAAAAGCCTTCGTATACTTAAAAAAATCTACCTCAAAATGGTTTTAAATATTGTATTTTTCCCCCTTAACTCAGAGTCTCTCAAACTGTGGGGCGCCCGTATCGAGTACGCGCCTGCTGCCGGGTTAACATATGTTGAAGTCTTTTCGCTTTAAATTTTAAAAATAATACAGTTATTCTTCATCGGTATTTTATATTATTGTTCATTATTTAACATCAAATATAAATGCTAATTCTGTGAGGCTTAAAATTACCATTCGCTTAAAACTAATTATAAATTGAGCAACCATTTTTAAAAAAAATCATTTTACGTTTTTGTAAACATTGTCGCGCACTTGGCTTTACTCTCCTTACAATTCAGCTATTATATGAAGGATGTTTTATTTTCTTATAAATGAACTCCTGCAAAAAGCGGGCACTTCAGCCGGTATACTTTTAATGTATCAGTGCTACACAGAGTATTTTATAACTAATTAAATAATACTAAATTAAGAACAAGTTTAATAATATTAACGACTTCCATGGGCTGGTCTTGCGGAAACAAAGTTTTTATAAGGAATGCTTATGATTAGAAATTCACCCTCTGAGTTCTTTTTCTATATTTAGCAGATATCTATATTGTGTCTTCTAAGCAGTCACCGCATTTTGCAATATGTTCAATTTAAAATTTATAGAAATGAAAAATAACATAATAATTATCCTATTATTTAATTTATTTTTTATTTAATAGTAGTATACAAAATTATAATACTTATGTTACTAATTTGTATGGTTTATAATTAAGATCTCGTATTGTAGCTTTAGCGTCAAAGAGCATTATTATTGCATTTAGTACATTATTAATGTATAAGGGGGGCGCGATAAAAATTCTGATCGAAAAGGGGGGCGCCAGTATTGAAAGTTTGAGAAGCACTGTTTTATACTAATTACAAAATTTCTACAATTTGTTCCTTCAAAATATACAAAGCATTTCCTACTGTAATAATGGGAATATTTTTTTAACACTGAACATATCCACATTTAATGCATATTTATTTCTACTGGTTATGTCTTGACTAGGTATTGTATGTATTTAGTATTAAATAAACTCCAGTTCCATTTCATGCGAACTTAAAATTTATTTGGAGAAATGTATTCACAAGTTATTTTGTTATCACTAATGTGTATCTAAGGTATCCTTTTAGATATAATTATATTTATACTAAAAAAAATGAAAGATGATACAACATCAGTAAAAAAAAAGACTCAGAATTCTCACTGTGAAGTTTAACACATTTAAAAATGTATTAATGAAAATTAAAATCATTATCACATCAACTACCAAAAGTTTATCATGAATAAATTGAGGTCCTTTTCAATGAAAATCACAATTGCTACTACTTATAATCAAGATAGTTAACTAATTATAGCATTGTTTTACCAGGACAATCCTAAATTTCACGAAACTTTTCAGTTCCCCAAATTATACTTGAGCAAAACATTAAATTACTTCATAGTTTGTCAAAGAAATGCTAAAACAGTACGCGTTCCATTCCAAAATTGGGGGGGGGATTGTGTAGTTAATTGCCAAATAATTAGCAAAGAAAACAGACATTCAAAACTTTAAGAAATTATATTATTATTACTTTGTTCAAATGTGAGTTGGAACGGTTTCCGCTATTGGCTGTATATTGCAGCATTTAACGATGCCTTTTGGTTTGAAGAAATTGGCCAATATTATAATATACAAGTGTCCAAAATTTCTCTTCTCAACGTATGTCACATGAAAATATCAGTGCTTTTGGCTAATTAACCCCTTAACAATAATTTTGAAAAAAAATCCCTGTGTTTATCTCTTTTTTTTACCGCTGAATTTTTCATCAATATAGATTATTGCAAACAATAATGTCAAGTCAGTGGCGCACACAAGGAGGGGGGTCCCCCCCAAAGCCCTTGATTTTTTCCGATTGATTATAATTCTAAGTATATAGTACGTAAAATTTAATTAAATATTTGTTATTAATGATTAATTTTATTAATTAATGTTTATTATTTAATCAATAATTAGTTTTTAACTGAACTTTGTTCCCGAAAACCGACAAAATCAAAAGGAACCTGATACAAGAATGGTGAACCTTCGACCCCGAACCCCCCATCCCCTTGAAAAATATCTGTATGCGCCACTGTGTCAAGTTATTCATTTAAGGATAAACAGAGCGTTGAAAAAAATTATATAAAAATTCTCTGAATCTTTCTATTGCTTTTAGAAAGTAAACATCCCACAGAATCAAATGTCTATACTGATGCGACGCTATTTTAACTTTGTTTAAATTCTATAACTTTGAACCCAGATTCCTAATTTCACATCGCATTATGACAATTAATTAAGTTAACTAAACTCATCTCACAATAAATTATAAACTGATCGTATAGTTTTTAAACATTATTAAATTTATTTTTAAGCACAAGTATTTGGAAATTTACTTCATTACAAAATCAAAATTTAACTTAGCTTGTGAAAGGGATGAGCGGGGAATGGACATGGTTGATGCCCGGAGTCTCCGTAGTTTTCGTGATTGTCTCTAGCTCTGGGATCGGCTCTGTCTCTCAAAATCGGGGTGCGACTCGTTTTATTTTACGACTTTTCACACAAAAATCCTAGAGCGGTCTCTTTGTCTTGTCCACTTAATTTTCTCTGATTGGTCCAGAGACCAGCGCAGAGTTACATCATTCTAAACCCTGAGGGTTTAATGAACTTTCGGGAGCGCGGGAAATCTGTTGATGCACCCCGCAATTTATGGGTCCAGTGACCCCCAGGCGCGGGAACCTTTTGGCACACCCTTGTCGAAGGAATTTCACCCTCCAGTGAGGGAAAAAGAAACGAATTCCAAAATACTGATTTGAAATTTTGAGGTCTGCTGAATAATTCGTTCTGGCCTCCCATCACTCCTCCCCTCTCTCAAATACACAGCACAAAAAAAAAATTTACAATAACGTAAAAACAGAATTGTCCATCGGAAGAAAAAACGGAAACACATCCATTCCTTCCAATCCTTGAACGATATCATCCACTGGAGTCCTTCAACTATAAATGTCCCATCAGGAGAAAAAACGGAAACACATCAATTATCTCCAATCCTTGAACGATGCCATCCACTAAGTCCTTCAACTATAAATGTCCCATCAGAAGAAAAAACGGAAACACATCAATTCTCTCCAATCCTTGAACGATGCCATCCACTGAAGTCCTTCAACTATACGAGAGCTCGGCCATCCTGTGGCCCCGACAGGTGATGAACAAGTAGCTGATGCATGCTGTAAGAGAAAGAATTGTCTCTCAGGGAAACCATATTAGTCATGAAACCAAAACCAGTGTATAGAAAGAAAAACTTGGCCCCATTTGACTTCCGCCGCAGACTCCAAGCACTAACCGCGTCATTCCAACAATTTACAATTGAAAATGTAACAGAAAGGAAGAAAAAAAATATAAAGTAAATTCCAAAAAGTTAAATCCCAAGTCCGTTAGCGGTGAGAGGGAGAAAAAAATAACTAATAACAACTACAATTAAATTCATGTTACGAAAAAATAATTGTCGAATGGGTCACCAAACAATTCACAAGGACAACATATATAAAATAGCAAATAGAAATAATCGAATAATCACAAAGAATCATGTGCCACTAAATCATAAAAAAAATTAAGACGAGCAACACATAGTAATTTTAAAAATTGCATATATAACAGCTTCGATACTCACATTAACCACACATACGAGCATCGAACAAAATACTTTGTGATAAGAAATAAGTACAAGTGAAAACATATATAATCAATACAAACGTGGCACAAAGAAACAGACACCTCATAATCGTATAACATCGAAATCTTGACACGACTAATATGATGTGCTTGCATCAGACCACCGAAAAAAATTTATTATTTTAACCTTCAACAATGCTCAAAGCATAATAAATTGCAATGATTCTCTAAGAGCAATGATTACAATCTTTTGTTAAAAAAAATTTATTTCGAGTTAAAAGTTAGAAATTGAAGCGATGGGTGTGCATAGGTAAAAAAATATACATAACCTCCGAGAATGCTTAATAGCCCAAGAAATTTTAAAAATTCACTACAAGCATTGGTTACAATTTAAAATTAAAAAAAATAATGTAATTAAATTCAGATTTGCAATTAAAAATCTATAAATTGAAGCGAATAGTGTACACGGTAAAAAAACATTTATAACCTCTGAGAATGCTTAATAGCCTAAGAAATTTTAAAAAAATTCACTACAAGCATTGGTTACAATTTGAAATTAATAAAAAAAATTAATGCGATTAAATTTAGAGTTGCAAACTATGAGTATGCATTTGATCAGGATGCATCCCCAATGTTTACAAAGGCAGAAGGGAAGAAAAAAAAACATAACATACTATCTTTGCGATATGACGATTGCTAGCCACCGTCAACACAAGAGACAGAATATACAATTAAGATTATAAAAAACATGCAAATCCGATTATTTTAAAAAAAAGTAACTATATCGATTAATACTTTTAAAAAAATTTGAGAGGAAAAAAAACCAATTTCTTCTACATTCAAATACATGCGAATTTCCATATTGAGAAATGAATTCCAGAAATCGCAAATGCAGTTGAAAATTTCAGAAAAAAAATATAAACACAAAATTGATAATGCAACCCGTGACATATGAGGCGACACATACAGAGTAAAGTAATTTTAACTAAAACAAAAAAGCAAAAAAAAATTATTACAAGTGCTACACATAATTAAACAACATAATTCCCCCCAAAAAATTTCACTTCACTAATCAGCATCACTTTTTAACATTCCACGTAATACAATGTATCAATTCTAAATAATTAAAAAAAAAGAACTCATCACAATGTTTCACTAAACTAGCAACAAATATACAAAAAAACAAAGATCCTCAATTTTCAACAATGCCGCTAACTCAATTCATCGATAACCATCGAATTAATTACTCAAATATCACTCTATAACCTTAACCCAAAATTCTCAGTAACCTTAAAATGATTCCTCAATCATTCAAAAATGCCTTTACCTCAAGATCATTCATATCCTGTACCTCAATAACACTAACTAAACTTATCTGCAATTTCCAAATAATTAATCGACTTCTCCACAATACCATTAACTCAAACCCATCTATGCCCATCAATTTATTTACACAAAATCTCACATAATCCTCAACTCGAACTTTCCTAGATTCATCCCAAAACATTCTTAAATATACCACACAATCATTAATTCAACCTATCTATATTCATTAACTTATTTACTCGAAATCGCACAGCATCCTTAACTCAAAATTACCTTCGCTACATCAAAACAACTTTCTCAAATATACCGTATAATTATTACAACTCAATTTTCCATCGTGATTGTCTCTAGCTCTGGGATCGGCTCTGTCTCTCAAAATCGGGGTGCGTCCCGTTTTATATTACGACTTTTCACACAAAAATCCTAGAGCGGTCTCTTTGTCTTGTCCACTTAATTTTCTCTGATTGGTCCAGAGACCAGCGCAGAGTTACATCATTCTAAACCCTGAGGGTTTAATGAACTTTCGGGAGCGCGGGAAATCTGTTGATGCACCCCGCAATTTATGGGTCCAGTGACCCCCAGGCGCGGGAACCTTTTGGCACACCCTTGTCGAAGGAATTTCACCCTCCAGTGAGGGAAAAAGAAACGAATTCCAAAATACTGATTTGAAATTTTGAGGTCTGCTGAATAATTCGTTCTGGCCTCCCATCACTCCTCCCCTCTCTCAAATACACAGCACAAAAAAAAAATTTACAATAACGTAAAAACAGAATTGTCCATCGGAAGAAAAAACGGAAACACATCAATTCCTTCCAATCCTTGAACGATGTCATCCACTGGAGTCCTTCAACTATAAATGTCCCATCAGGAGAAAAAACGGAAACACATCAATTATCTCCAATCCTTGAACGATGCCATCCACTAAGTCCTTCAACTATAAATGTCCCATCAGGAGAAAAAACGGAAACACATCAATTCTCTCCAATCCTTGAACGATGCCATCCACTGGAGTCCTTCAACTATACGAGAGCTCGGCCATCCTGTGGCCCCGACAGGTGGTGAACAAGTAGCTGATGCATGCTGTAAGAGAAAGAATTGTCTCCCAGGGAAACCATATTAGTCATGAAACCAAAACCAGTGTATAGAAAGAAAAACTTGACCCCATTTGACTTCCGCCGCAGACTCCAAGCACCAACCGCGTCATTCCTACAATTTACAATTGAAAATGTAACAGAAAGGAAGAAAAAAATATAAAGTAAATTCCAAAAAGTTAAATCCCAAGTCCGTTAGCGGTGAGAGGGAGAACAAAATAACTAATAACAACTACAATTAAATTCATGTTACGAAAAAATAATTGTCCAATGGGTCACCAAACAATTCACAAGGACAACATATATAAAATAACAAATAGAAATAATCGAATAATCACAAAGAATCATGTGCCACTAAATCATAAAAAAAAATTAAGACGAGCAACACATAGTAATTTTAAAAATTGCATATATAACAGCTTCGATACTCACATTAACCACACATACGAGCATCGAACAAAATACTTTGTGATAAGAAATAAGTACAAGTGAAAACATATATAATCAATACAAACGTGGCACAAAGAAACAGACACCTCATAATCGTATAACATCGAAATCTTGACACGACTAATATGATGTGCTTGCATCAGACCACCGAAAAAATTTATTATTTTAACCTTCAACAATGCTCAAAGCATAATAAATTGCAATGATTCTCTAAGAGCAATGATTACAATCTTTTGTTAAAAAAAATTTATTTCGAGTTAAAAGTTAGAAATTGAAGCGATGGGTGTGCATAGGTAAAAAAATATACATAACCTCCGAGAATGCTTAATAGCCCAAGAAATTTAAAAAATTCACTACAAGCATTGGTTACAATTTAAAATTAAAAAAATAATGTAATTAAATTCAGATTTGCAATTAAAAATCTATAAATTGAAGCGAATAGTGTACACGGTAAAAAAACATTTATAACCTCTGAGAATGCTTAATAGCCTAAGAAATTTTAAAAAAATTCACTACAAGCATTGGTTACAATTTGAAATTAATAAAAAAAATTAATGCGATTAAATTTAGAGTTGCAAACTATGAGTATGCATTTGATCAGGATGCATCCCCAATGTTTACAAAGGCAGAAGGGAAGAAAAAAAAACATAACATACTATCTTTGCGATATGACGATTGCTAGCCACCGTCAACACAAGAGACAGAATATACAATTAAGATTATAAAAAACATGCAAATCCGATTATTTTAAAAAAAAGTAACTATATCGATTAATACTTTTAAAAAAATTTGAGAGGAAAAAAACCAATTTCTTCTACATTCAAATACATGCGAATTTCCATATAGAGAAATGAATTCAGAAATCGCAAAATGCAGTTGAAAATTTCAGAAAAAAATATAAACACAAAATTGATAATGCAACCCGTGACATATGAGGCGACACATACAGAGTAAAGTAATTTTAACTAAAACAAAAAAGCAAAAAAAATTATTACAAGTGCTACACATAATTAAACAACATAATTCCCCCCAAAAAATTTCACTTCACTAATCAGCATCACTTTTTAACATTCCACGTAATACAATGTATCAATTCTAAATAATTAAAAAAAAAAGAACTCATCACAATGTTTCACTAAACTAGCAACAAATATACAAAAAAACAAAGATCCTCAATTTTCAACAATGCCGCTAACTCAATTCATCGATAACCATCGAATTAATTACTCAAATATCACTCTATAACCTTAACCCAAAATTCTCAGTAACCTTAAAATGATTCCTCAATCATTCAAAAATGCCTTTACCTCAAGATCATTCATATCCTGTACCTCAATAACACTAACTAAACTTATCTGCAATTTCCAAATAATTAATCGACTTCTCCACAATACCATTAACTCAAACCCATCTATGCCCATCAATTTATTTACACAAAATCTCACATAATCCTCAACTCGAACTTTCCTAGATTCATCCCAAAACATTCTTAAATATACCACACAATCATTAATTCAACCTATCTATATTCATTAACTTATTTACTCGAAATCGCACAGCATCCTTAACTCAAAATTACCTTCGCTACATCAAAACAACTTTCTCAAATATACCGTATAATTATTACAACTCAATTTTCCATCGTGATTGTCTCTAGCTCTGGGATCGGCTCTGTCTCTCAAAATCGGGGTGCGTCCCGTTTTATTTTACGACTTTTCACACAAAAATCCTAGAGCGGACTCTTTGTCTTGTCCACTTAATTTTCTCTGATTGGTCCAGAGACCAGCGCAGAGTTGCATCATTCAAAACCCTGAGGGTTTAATGAACTTTCAGGAGCGCGGGAAATCTGTTGACGCACCCCGCAATTTATGGGTCCAGTGACCCCCAGGCGCGGGAACCTTTTGGCACACCCTTGTCGAAGAAACTTCACCCTCCAGTGAGGGAAAAAGAAATGAATTCCAAAAAACTGACTTGAGGTCTGCTGAATACTTCGTTCTGGCCTCCCATCAATACCTAAAGCTGTATTTGGTTTCATGATCTTAATTCTCGATAAATATAGAATAATCCAAGTACTTTTCTTGGGTCAATATTTTTAAACTCAATGCATTTAATTTATTCCGGACTTAAATTTATAATCAGGATAATATCAATATACATGAGCATTTTAGACTTTGATATAAATGTAAAAATTAAAATCCATTGTATTCTTATGCTTGTATAAGTTAAGGGGTTACAACATTTAATCTACGATTGCATAGATTTCTTTAACACACAATATTCATATTTCAATAGCATGTGTATATGAAATTTATCATCAAAAATTATTGAATATTATATTTTGATAAATCTCTTCTACAAAAATTGTGCAAATACCAATAAATGCATATTGTTATGCATAGTGAAAAAAAAATTGTACTTCTTTGTGATAGATTTATATCAGTCAAACACTGAATCGCAGATGTGCTAAAAGAGATACCACTTAAATATATTACAATTTTTATTTTTGTTAAAGAATTATTGATTCAATAAAAAATTTTTAAATTCTGATCATGCAGGAGTTAGCAGGTTTTTTATATTCAATATAAACTTAACTCAGTGGCACGACAGCCCATGAGGGCCAAGACCTCTTGTGCCCAACTCAGTATATGCGACCATGGACCCTAAAATGCATAAGCAGATGTTTTGGTTAGGTAATCAGTCAGTCTGACGCGTAACCAGTAGTGTTACGTTTCCAAGCCCACTTGGTACTCATTTATCGAACCACTGAAGAGATGAAAGACTAAGTCAACCTTGCCCAGCCCGGGATCTGAACCTCGGATATGTGGCAGTAACAATGCAGTAACCACTCGGTCACTGGGTTTCATTATATTCAATATATGGGCCCTTTTTATATTTTATTATACACACATTTAAGTATCAAAATTTTAATGAATGAAGTTTTTATCACATTTGGAATTCAATTCTCAATAAATTATATCTTTTGCCTAAAATAGTGCAGCGAATAAAGACTTTTAAAATGTTGCATAATTTTATACATGTAATTTTACAAATGGAAAACGATGATTTTGATTTCAAATGTTTGAAAATGGTACTTAATTCATCATTAAGTATAAATATTAATCAAGCAGCAGTAAATTAATATATTTTTCAATTTCTGTAGCGAGTGCGGTTCAAGTGTAGTATGGGGGGGGCACAAAGGTTTTAGCGATTTTTATAAGTAATTCCGAAAAAAGTATTTTGCAACCGATTATAGTCACCAAAAAAAAAAGGACTGTGCCAAGTGGCCCCCGTATACTATCCTTTAACCACGAATGCTTCCCGAATTTATTTTTTTTACTTTCCCCCTTAAATATTGTACAATTATTAAGTAAATAAGTTTTATATACATATACTTGCTTACTTTTATATGGATGCATAGAGTTTATACTTTGGAAAAATGATTTTTTATTAAGAAACAAATAACGTTAATAATATGGAAAAACGAAACGTCAAAACATACTTTTAATTCCGGATAACGTTCCCAGATCAGGAGTGGATCGAGACAGCGCTAATGCACCCAGATAGTTTTATTTTAATGCAATTCTAGCGCCATCTTTTACGCAATATGGAATTTAAAATAATTGAATAGCTTTACTATTTTTTATCACTGTATTAGTCGAACGATTTTTGCTGAAGTTCTTATTGAATTTTATTTACATTTTGGATAATTTTTACTTTTGGTTTCATGTTATTATATATATATTTGCTTTATTTTGTTTATTGTTTTATTATCTTTCTGGTTATTTTAATCAGTCAATGTATTTCTTAATTTTCTGTAATCAACTTTTTCACACTTATTGTTTTCTTAAATGGTGGCTGAAATGAACGCGCATAGCAGAGACTTAATCTGCTCATTTTGAAATGAAGTCTTCACTCGCCCTTTCTGTTTGCAAAGGCATTTAAAAAATGGAGGAGCATAACAATAAAAGAATTATATATATATATATATATATATATATATATATATATATATATATATATATATATATATATAATATATATATATATATATCATATATATATAATAAATGATGGAATCCTCAAATATAAATATTAAAAGAAGATTGAAAAACAACCTGGATATTTCTCTTCACGAAGAAAAAGTTACACTGTCGGTACACTCAAAAATCCAACTACTGAAGAAGTAAACAATATTAAAGAAGGATTGCTGTTATATTCACAAGAAATTATAATTACATCCATCAATACAGATTTTGACCGTACTTATTGTAATCAAAACAAATAGTTCCTCTAGCTAGAGGTTCCTGCTCTCAGTTCAGTTAATAAAAAAGATTAATTTATTTTCATTTTTGTGTTTCTTTGCTCTCTCTTTCAAGCCATACACTTTCAACTACTGGCATAAATATACAATAAAAATATGTCCTGTTTATTATATTTGATCTCAATAGATTCTAAAGTGTGTGCTGGAAAAAAATAGCATAAATGTTATATTAATATAATATTAATACATGTACATATGGATGTATTAATATTATATCATATTGAGAAAGTTATTCGTAAAGGATACTTATATTGGAGAACAGATGGCAGTAGCATTGCATTAAAAAAACTATCTAGTGCATTAGCGCTGTCTCGATCCACTGCTGTTGTACGAACGCTGGCAGAAGTGAATCATCACCCAAGATAACTACTTTGAAGGGGGATGTGCTTCGACGCTCTGAACTATTCAGGGTAAGATTTCCTACACATTGTCCCTGAACTTTTGGATCATACTACGTATAAACCAGAAGTACTGCATTCGAAAGAAAAGGCTTCAGGCTAAGGATGGAGATCTGGAAACGACTAATCGAAGAACCGATTTCTCGGGCCAAAAAAAATCGATTTTTAAATTGATATTTCATCCTATAAAATCGACATTCAATTTTTTCTGCTTTGGAAAAAACCATAAAATTTACAATTAGTTGAATGTATCGGAATGTCAGGGCTTAAGCGAATAACTTAAACACTATTTATCACAGGCAGTTGTGCACCTGAAGTATGATCCTATACTTTACTCCAAGCATAGAAAAACTCTATCATCATGTTCACTCAATAGTCATCATGTATATGAGTATCGTGAGATCATCTGTTCCTTGTGAGCGCTCTTTTTCGATTGCTGGCAACATTGCAAGTCATGAGAGGGACCTCTTGGATCCCAGTAGACATAACAAACTGTTACTTTAAAAAAGTTTAGATATTAAGCGCTGAGAGCTATAAGATATATTATCTATTTTCTAAACTTTTTAATGTAGCAAATACATTTAGAAAATAAATTCCTTCTTTTATAACTTATACTTTGATATGGTAATAAAATTAATTGTAATTGTCGAGTTTCCTGAACATAAAATTTCCCTGATTTTACCGATAAGAGATTGTTTATATTATGGTATCTTTCTTGTTTTTCATAAAATGGATTTATATTTACATCGTAAATGCAGATTTGAAAAAAAAATCGATTTTTTTAAAAATCGATCTCTTAGACCTCGACTTTTTTGTGAATTGATTCCTCATGTTACGATTCAGATCGATTTAAAAATCGATCTTTTTAGGAAAGAATCCCCATCCTTACTTCAGGCTAAATAGTTATATGTCGCTTGATGCATGCCTATTTCTTCTGTAAGAGCATCTGTCTCGTTATTTAACGGCCACATCTAGAATATTCCTAATGCATATTTATTGCAAGATTTTGATTTTGCTAATGCATGGATTACTTCCGAAAAAAATTTTTATAATTTTTTCTTGCTTATATAACAGCACATGAATTAAAGTGTTCTGCACAAAATGCTTCACAGAAAAAAATTTTCACTAATTTTTAATTCACTAAAAGACAGCTCAGCAATTCGTATATACAAAGATAAAAAAAATTAATCAGTTAATATATTTAGAAATATTTCATTATCATTGTTTGTAGTATGTATTACAATATGTCTTGTGATTAATTTACATCCATTTAATTCAAAATCAAATCCCATAGCAAACCGATAAATTTTCTTTATCTATATCTTTACTATAAAATTTGCGAACCATCGTTTAATTTATGTTTTCATATCAATGATTAATTTTCTTATGAAGAAATATAAAACAAAATATTCCACAATTTTCCAACTATGACAAAAATAACGAGGTCACTTTGAGGATTAATATAATACTAATTAAAATTAATTTAAGAACTATATTATATATCACGGTCAAATTAGCAGCATACATACTTCAATATTATAACAACCTATATAATATACAGTAACTTGGATAATACAAATTAGAAAAGTATTATTTTCATATCAACATGAACTATGTGCTTTCCCCAAAAAATTTTGCATAGTACATTGTCTTTTACGGCATTTGTGGAAAAATTTCGTAGTCAAAAATATGAGGAAAAGGACTGTATTAAGACAGCTGATGACAGAACTACTGTCGAAAATTGAAGCAAATTTTTTTGCTCAGATTTCTGAAATGAAAAAGTAGGAAATATTGGTAGAGTTAGAGGTATAACTTGATCTAAAAATGTCAGAATTAAGTTTTCTGGATTAAAGAATCGAGAAACATGTTCACAAGATAACAAAATCGAAAATTAGATAAAATTAATAAAACACCAAACTCTTTAAAATTTGAAAACTTTTCAATTTTCCAACCACTAAAAATGAATAAATTAAAACTTCATCAAATCATTTGAAACATTTTCTTACACTTTGATAAAAATAATAACGAAAAAAAAACTAATTAAGATTTATTAGTTTTTTTTTTTTTTTTTTAGATTTCAAAGCCCAAGTGTTCAGGGAAGTTTAAGTACAGTGCCTAGTTATATATTGTTAAAATACACCGAATTATATTTGAATTTTAAGTGCTTGAACTTCAGTTTACATCAAAAACAACATGAATGAAGATTTTCACACATTTTTTTTTATAACTTGAATGTTTGAATAAATGGTAATCAAAAATATACGAAAACATTTACAGTAGACATTTATGCATATATATAAACATAAAAATCAATTTTAAATTCGAGCTATTCAAAAACATTCGAATTATTGTTCAAAAATATCTATTTACACAAATATCTCAACATTTATCTTTTTTTAAATGCTAACTGAATAAGTAATTAAAATCTGGATATTTTTAGAAGTCTCGACCGTATAAAGCTAGAAATTTTATGTTAGAAATTCCATTTGAAATTTCGAAAAAAAAATGCATCGCGCAGTTAAAAATTATTTACCATAAGTTTTAGCAATTGTTTGAGTATAATAAAAATTTCAAATTGTATTATGTAGCTTCTTTGGTATCTTTTAATATATTTCGAAGATTTCATACAATTCAGTTGAAAACTGCATGCTAAGAGCAAAAAATATACTAAAAAAATTGATGAATATACAATTACAATAAATTCTTACATAGAAGCAAAACTGAGAAGCTAAAGCGTAGGAATGAAAAATTTTGAGTATATCTGAAGTAGTTTTCGAAATATTTATTTTAAAGTTCAGAAAATTTGTGTGCGTTATGTTATACTTAATATTTATTAAATGGTTAAAATAATATGTTAATATTAGTCATGTAATCGTTTGATGACACATTCATATACTAATAAAAATTGTCATGGTCATTGATGCGAATGTCAAGAATTTTATGTAATTTTAAATTCAGACATTAAGACATTGATGTAGAAAATATAAAACGACCATCTAAAATACATGAAAAATGAAATCTGCTATAAAATGATCTTGAAAAACAAAATCCGGCATTTTCACTTACTATGGCAGAGCCGGCTTAGTCAGGGGCGATCTGGAAAAACAGAGAAAGAACCGTGGTTTTTTGATGGATGCCGCTCTAGCTTTTAAAGTTCCCAGGAAAAATTATATATATATAAATTACAAATGCAAAAATAAATCTTGTAATTTTCCATACATTTTTATAACAACGAATTGTGGAATTAGCTTCCAATACATTGTTGTGTTTGACAATATGTAAGGTAACCAACCCTACTTTAGATAGATTTGTACTACATTTCGTAACCGTATTCCTTTAAAAATTAATTCGTGCAGCCGAAATACACCTATTGCACCCTTAAAAATTTACGTCAACTATAACGGTTAATTTTAAATTATGCAACTTGTGAAATGTTCATAATTAACCATTTATGTCTAAACAGTTTACATGAAAAAAAAAGTTTGCACTCCCTCATTCATTAGGGATTTATATAAGATTCTAACATTAAATTTTATTTTTCACCGAATAGGATCGAGTGGTGGTGTCTAGTGCTTCCACACCACAGGTCTGGGGTTCTCTTAACGGGCTGCGCAAGGTCGACTCTGCTTTTCATCCCCGCTACATTGGGTCGATAAATGAGTACCAAGCTTACTTCGGGTCTTAAACACTGAAGGTCTCTCTTCAGACAGACCACCAAATCGGGACATCTGTTCATGCACCTCAGCGTCCAATGGTCACGTGTATTTTGATGGGCACAGTAGTTTCTGATCCTCATGGCTTGTTGTGCCACTGAGTTTGAGTTTTAATTTTGAGGATTACCTCACTTTGGGGATACTTCTTAGATAAACATGTATTTCCACTCATTTGCAATTAAAATTTTTCTTTCAATTACGTTTATTTCAGAAGGAAGTTTGATTTTTCAAATGTATTTGCTTAATAACATGTATATTTGTGTATTATATTAAAAATTTGATCAATCCAAACTTACATGTTTTTAGCTCCTCTAAAAGCTTTCAGGATTTTACAACTGATCTTACAATCCATATACGTTTTATAGTAGTATATTTAAAAATGATAAAGACATTTTACGACTGAGTGAGCTGTTATGCCTCGTTTATAAATATAAAAAATTGCATTCAGCTACAGTTTTTAAAATGTACAGAAATAAGTGGGGAAATAGGATACTTACATATTATGAATATTTTTGACTGCAGTAAGATATATTTATATTTCAGTTTCCTTACAATTTCAATAGAAGTTGTAAGCCATTTTGCGAATTGTTTCATATTGAGTATAAACCCATAGGCTGTTTAATATTGTAAAGTGTTTTACTTTGATACCAGCACACATTAAATGAAGGCTCATTTGCAGTTATATGATCAGCTTCAGTGATATTTAAATTTTCAAAAATAGTCTACACGTACGAAAACATTCTTTCATAACCGCACACCACATCTCATACTATATCTTCCCTACAGCAGGAAATATTTGTATATACTGAAAAATTTAATACAGGATACATTTCCAAGTGTTAAATTTGTTTTTAAAATTTGGTATGAATACATTGTGGAACTGTCGGTTAACTTCACTGAACAAAATTGTTTGAAGTGTACTGTTTTGAAAGACAAAATTAATTAGGGAGAACTTTTCTCACGATAGAATTTGTAATGACTGAATTGTGTGAAAATGTAGTTATCGATGTGTGACATTTTTCCTTGTAATAAAAGAAACAGAAAGATAAGAAATTTAACTTGAGTAGAAAATGGTTAGAAGTACTGTCATGCGCATTTGAAGAAGTATATCCCCCATTAAAATTAAAAATTATTGACTGAGTGTGCGTTATGTCCATTACAAATGCCGATGTAGAAAAGATATTTTTATTTAATACAAGGAGTTCGAAAAGGAGAGCACAAGGAATGAAAATTTAGATTTTTTCCGAAAAATATTCAGTTAACATAAAAATATCATTTATATGATTTAAATTTAAATAAATTAAAAGTATTGAAATCATTTTTTATGTTATTCTAAATTTTGTCTTATTGTTTAAAAAAAGGATAGGGCCTTTACTCTTTTTACCTCATAACTTTTTTAAAAAACAGGAATGTGAGCGCGTTTTCTTACTCTCATTATCAAAAATGAATACAGGATGCTTTTTTCTGGTTCAAATCGCAATACCAAAATATTTTTTTTAATATTTAAAAAATGACAGAAAAATAAATTTTGTTTGAAGAAAATATAACTTTTTTTCAACTTTTAACACGCCGTTTACTTCATGTTTTTTACCCTGCGTTTTGTTTTAATTGTACTGTGACTGAATCTATGGGGAAAACGACAGAGTAGAACTACGGTTTTCATACAAGATTGCCCAAGGCAACTTAACAGCTAGCTGTAAACGATTGCTATCCTGGTTCTCACTGAACAAAGACACCGAACTAAGTCATAAAGTTGTCCCCTTTCGACCTCCCAAGTTTTAAAAGGGCGAAAGAATTGAAGTCTGTTGCATTTTTGAAGGGAATAGCAAAATAAGAGTAAAACGCTTTCGGAATAACTTTTCAGGAGGAAGGTATCCACTTAGAGGGTTAATAGCTATCAATCTCGCTTCTTGATATAAAAAGGACAGAAATTATATTATCTATTTATACCTAAAATAGAAGTAGAAAATTGTTTGCGCTCACTTAACCCAATAATCAAGTGGATTTGCGCCAAAGCAACTTTCAGTGGATCTCTACTCCATACAATAAATATACGTGCTAAATTTCAAGTCTAAATCTAATAGAACAAAAATGGAATTTTTTATCATAAACACACCCTGTAACCCAGTTGAGAGCATTCTTAGTAGATTTGAATTCAACAAAAGAAAAATACAAACCAAATTTTATTATTATAGTCCTCGTAGTTCTAAATTTTGTCTATCAGTAAGCACTAACAACTCCCCCTGGAGTTGATTTCCGTAAAATCCATTCTTAGTGGAACTCTATTCGACTAAAGAAATTTCAAGTAAATGGGTTACATTCAAAAACAGAAATTTTTCTATAACTCTTTTTAGCGCCTCGCAACCCCACTCCTTTGGGGGTCGGTTTTCGCAAAACTTTTTGTAAGAAGATCTCTATTCCATAAAAGGAACATACCTTCTAATTTTCAAGCAGGTGGGTCTAACAGTTGAAAAACGGAAATATTTATCTATTACGCCCCTCAGTGCCCCTTGGGGGTCAATTTCCCCAAACCTATTTTGTAGCGAATTTCTACTCCATGAAAGGGATCTGCTTATCAAATTTCAAGATTGTTCGTCTAATAGTTTCAAAATGAAAATAATTATCTATAACGCCCCTTAAGTCCCCGCAACGCCACTCAGGAAGCGATTTTCACAAAAACCCATCTTATAGCGGATCTCTACTCAATGAATGGAATCTGCTTACTTAATTTCAAGATTTTACGTCTAATTGCTTAAAAAAGGAGATAATTACCTATAACGCCCCTTAATTCCCGCAACGCTACTGGGGGTCGATTTTGCTTAGGGCTACAAAACCCATTTTGTAGCGGAACTCTACTCCAGGAAAAGAATTCACTTACGAAATTCCAAGACTGTCCGTCAAATAATTTAAAAATGAAAAATGATTATCTATAAAGCCCCTAAGTCCCTGTGACGCCACTTGAGATTCGATTTTCACAAAGTTCATTTTCTAGTTGATCTCTACTCTATGAAAGGGGAATCTGTTTACCAAATTTCAATTTTGTACGTCTAATACTTTAAAAATTGAAATAATTATGTAGAACGCTCTTTTGGCCCCCGCAATGCCATTTGGAAGTCAATGTTCTCAAAACCCCATTTTGTAGCGGATCTCTACTCCATGAAAGGTACCTATGTTCCAAATTTCAAGACTGTAAGTCTAATAGTTTAAAAATGGAAATAATTATGCGTAACGCAACTTAACCCTCTAAGTGGATACCTTCCTCCTGAAAAGTTATTCCGAAAGCGTTAACTCTTATTTTGAAGTTTGCTTTAAAAATGCAATAGACTTCTTTCCTTTCCCCCTTTTAGAACTTGGGAGGTCGAACGGAGACAATTTTATGACCTAGTTCGGTTCCTTTGTCAAGTAAGAACAAAGAGATCAATCGTTTACAGCTAGCTGTAAAGTTGCCTTGGGCAATCTTGTATGAAAGCTGTAGTGAAATTCTGCCTTTCTTTCTCCTATATGTTCAGTCAAAGTAAAATTAAAAGAAAATGAAGGGTACAAAAAAGGAACAAATAAAATAAATAGTATGTTAGAAGTTGAAAAATAATTTTATTTCCTTCAAACAAAATTTTTTTTTTTTTCATTTTTTACAAATTAAAAATATATATATATATATATATATTGGTATTGCGATTTGAACCAGAAAAAAGCATCCTGTATTCTTTTTTGAGTATGAGAGTAAGAAAACGCGCTCACTTTCCTGTTTTTTAAAAAAGTAATGAGGTAAAAAGAGCAAAGGCCCGATCTCATTTTTTAAACAATAACACAATAAATGGTACATACGATGATTATATTTATGAAATAAAAAATCGATCTTTCTCTATTCAATTATATTTTAAATTTAAAAAAGCATAAAAAAGGATTTCAATACTTTTAATTTATTTTAATTAAAATCATATAAATGATATTTTTATGTTAACTGAATATTTTTCGGAAAAAATCTAAATTTTCCTTCCTAGTGTTCTCCTTTTCGAACTTCTTGTATTAAATAAAAATTCCTTTTCTACATCGGCATTTGTGATGGACATAACACACATTCAGTCAATAATTTTTAATTTTAATGGGGGATATACTTCTTCAAATGCGCATGACAGTACTTCTAACCATTTTCTACTCAAGTTAAATTTCTTATCTTTCTGTTTCTTTTATTACAAGGAAAAATGTCACACATCGATAACTACATTTTCACACAATTCAGTCATTACAAATTCTATTGTGCGAAAAGTTCTCCCTAATTAATTTTGTCTTTCAAAACAGTACACTTCACACAATTTTGTTCAGTTAAGTTAACCGACAGTTCCACAATGTATTCATACCAAATTTTAAAAACAAATTTAACACTTGGAAATGTATCCTGTATTAAATTTTTCAGTATACACAAAAATTTCCTGCTGTAGGGAAGATATAGTATGAGATGTGGTGTGCGGTTGTGAAAGAATGTTTTCGTACGTGTAGACTATTTTTGAAAATTTAAATATCACTGAAAATTATCCATTTATGCGATTTCTTAAGATCATGGTTCCGAACGTAGTCGGATACCTTAACGAGGCACCAAGACCAAAGTCACTAGCATCAGACATCAATGCGAGATCAGTATCCTGTAAAGGATGAGCTAAAAGTGTAACGTTAGCTAGTGGATTTTTACATTGTTTGAATGCATTGATAGCTTCCGCGGTCCATTGTGTTTCCCGCCTATCATTTTTTAAGAATCTTTGAGAGAGTCAGGTAAAGGAGCTTGCTTGTGTGCTGCCTTAGGTAAGAATTTTCGATAAAAGTGTTCGAAACATATCCAAAAATTTTCCAAGGTCGCGAACAATAGCAGGTTGTTTACATAATTAGCGATGAGTTCTACTTTTTCAGGAAGGGGGAAAATACCCTCTTTATTTGGACTTCAGAGCATCCGAACATGCATTTACTGACGTTGATGATCAAGCTATTGTAAAACTTCTCTCACGTGTTTCTTATGAGAGTTAGCGTCTGTCGATGCAATTAATCTGTCGTCCAAGTAAACGAAACAATAGTCAAAACCCCTTAACACCTCGTGGATGAACCGCATCCACGTTTGAGCGGCGTTAGATAATCCGAATGGCATAAATACAAATTCGAAAGTTCCGAAGTTTGTAATTATTGCCATCTTATGCCTGTCGGCTGGATGGATACGAATATGATGGTAAGCTCTTTGAATATCCAGCTTTGTGAAAATTGTTTTGCCTTTGATATTTTCATTAAAACTTGTCAAATTTGGAATAGAGTATCGGTAGGGTCGAGTTTGTTTGTTTAGAGCACGAAAATCACCGCAAGGACAACACGAGTTCGTGTCTTTATTGGAAATCATGTGCAATGTAGAAGACTAGTTTAATTTTGAAGGGATAATAATACCCTGATCGAGCATATATGGAAATTCTTGTTTTTCAGCTTCAGATTGTTGTGGACTTAACTTTCACGCTCGAGCATGTGCCGGAGGACCAAATGTTTCAATGTAATGAAAATTATTGTGTTTAATTTTTTCATTAAATGGTCGGGATCTCGTAAGATCGGGAAAATTTTGTAAGATGGCAGCATATTCCGAATCAAGTGATGCGGCTCAAGACTTAATCTGTGGTGTAGAACCAGTTAGACGTTCTCCTTTCGTTTGGATAAATTTGTCAAAGGATTAATAAGACGCTTGTTTCTTATGACGATTACTAATCTGTAATTTAAAAAATCGGAATAAATAATCGCTGTGTTAACATTTGCCATTATGAAATTCCACGGAAATGATCGTAATAAATTTAAATCTAGTTTAAGTAATTTTTGGCCGTAAGTTTTGATCTTAGAATCATTGGCTGCAAAAAGTTCAAATTTATTTGGTTTCGGAATAATGCTGACGTCTGCACCTGAATCAGTTAAATAACGTTGAGATTGGTACGTTAACCAAAAACAAATAAGCAACTTTTTTTAGCGAGCACATTCACATCACGACAAGACGCCGCTGTAGTCATGCTTCCAAGTTTTCCGACTGAGAGCTAGGTCTATCACGGGATTGGCGATGTAAGAAGTCGCAAGGTGGACACAGTTACGGGCGGTCGCACTATAACGTTTGTGATAATAACAAATAGAATCACATGGTTTGTTATTCTATTCCTATTTCGCGTGCGCGATGCTGACTTCCGATGAAAGAATTGTTTATTTCGGGACCACGACTTACGAAATATTTGAAGTTTTAATTCTACAATTTATTTATCTAATTCTTGAATTTCAGCGGATGTGTTGGGTTCAGGTACTGACGTAGCGGAATAAACCGCAGTGAGCAAAGCAACGTCTGCTACCTTGTCTGCGATTTCGGCTAATTTATCTAAAGTTTCCGTGGAAATTGAAAGTACAGCCTGAATTTGGGATGGGAGACGCTGTAACCATAGATTGTTTCGATCATAGTCCCATTCGCAACCACATGTAGGCGCGTGCGGCCATTGATCATGATGCCGGCCCACACCATGATACTGCATGTCCTATATCGGTCCTTTTCCTGGATATTTTCTGGACGATAAGCAGTACCACTCTCGCGCCAGATCAGTTGGCGTCTACAATCCGATGACAGACTGAACCTACTCTCATCTGAGAATAGTACGTATGCCCAGTCCTGTTCAGTGCAATTGTGATGCTCCCGACACCATTGCAAACGGGCAGTACCGTGCTGTCTGGTCAATGGGACACACACAACAGGTCTGAGTGCGTATAGTCCTCCTCCCCTCAAACGTCTGGCAACAGTTTTTCGGGAGATCTGCTTTCCTGAGGCAGCAAGAAACTGATTTGCCACCTGCTGAGCTGTGATGCGTCTGTTCCTTTTTGATGTTAGAACGATAAAGCTGTCTTCTGCAGGCGTCGTACTTCTAACACGACCTCCCCCGTGCCGTCTACTACACATTCCAGTAGATTTAAATGACTTCCACAGACGTGAAACAACGCTGTGAGCGATGTCGAACTCCCTGGCAACATCTGTTATTTTTCGCCCTTCTTCGATCTTTCCAATAATTTGGCCACGCATAAAATCATCTATGTGATGTCGGGAAGACATGCCAAAAATTTTAAGTTCGTCTATTAAATATTTCCTGTAAAACTTTGACTTGAAACAACAACTGTCCACTCGCGTTAAAACCTTTAAAGCTCTTATGAACGTTATCATGTGATGAACAGACGCGGAAAAAAATTTGCATACTCATACTTCTTCTTACTAATATACCGCTCTTATTCTAATTTTCCACATTTTGCTTCCTTTCATTTTGTGGTTGCTATGGATGATAGTGTTATCCGTCCTTAGCAATTGTCCAGCAGTGTATAAAAGAAATAAGAAATAATTTTCAGTGTCATTAAAAAAGAATATCCCTTAATAAGAGGGAAATATATGGGGTCCATATTCAGAGACTGGTAGCACTATTAATTGTGCCCTATTCGGAAGGGTACCTTACAAGAGTTACTGCTGGATTTGTATAATATTTAAAGTCTTAAAAATATAAATTAATTCATAGTTAAAAACATAATTACCTGTTACTATTAATGAGCGAGCTAAGAGATTGAATTGTGCCAATTTCAGCCGGTCAATTTTTTCAAAAACGATCCTGTTGATAGTAGTGATCACAAGAATTTATTTTAACATTCAATAACAACATTCAAGACTAAAATAAAACATTTACTGTGATTCGCTGTCTTACAAAGATTCTTATTACTTCTTCTCCCTTTTGGTTAGCTGACACCGGGCATCCTGAAAGTGGAAGGAATGTCGTTTTGACCCCCAAATCTGAAATCGAAAGAAAATCACAGAAGAAAATTGCATAAACATATCAAATTTCCCGATTTAACAAATACTACTTCACCGAACCCTTCAGGGTTCAAAACAGAAGAAAACTGACATTAAACGTACATAGTACGAAATAAGAAAATAAGATACATGAAATGAAGTACCAAATTCCAATACTACGTGCAAATATATAACTGTAAATTTGCAAAAATGATAAATCAAATACACTCACGGACAAAAAAATTAGGACACTAAGAAAAAATTGTGCGATCGTAACAAAACTTGGCATGAAGGTACATGTCGGGGACATATGCAAATGATTAGAAATGCAGCATTACGTATAGCCAATAGAGGGCGTTTAACGTCGTTCTCCGTGGAGTATAAAACAGGTAACCAAAGTTTGTTTGAGTGTGCTGAATCGTTTACAAAGCAAGAGCTGAGGTAGACATGCCATTACGCCGTTTTCGAAGACAACATGAACAGCTGTCGCAGTTTAAGAGAGGGATAATCATCAGCATGATGGAAGCTTGGTGGTCATCTAGGCGAATAGCTCGTCAACTAGGTCACTTTGATTGTGTTAAGAGGAGGTGTTGGTACCGTTGGATCCGAGAGATGTCATTTACACGAAGACCAGGCTCAGGATGCCCTCGAAAGACTAGTCGTTGAAAAGACTACCACATCGTAAGAAATGCATGCGTACAGCCAACTGCTTTATCGACTGCCCTCCCGGCACAGATAGCACCATCAGTAGGGGCCCCTGTGTCTTCTCGAACCATACGAAGGTGCCTCGCTAAAGGACATTTGGGATCACGGCACACATTACGCGTGCTGCCCTTGACACCCACCCATTACGCCTCCGTTAGGAGTGGTGCCGCGCACGAGAAAACTGGACTGCAGCGGAATGCAACCAAGTAGTCTTTAGCGTCGTATCACTGCTGAGATTGAATCTGGATTGGTCGTCTTTAGTGATGAATCCAGATTCAATCTCTGCAGTGATGACAATCGTGTTCGTGTGTGGAGACCCCGAGGAGAACGCCTCAATCCTGCCCTTGCTTTACAGCGACACACCGCTCCCACAGCCGGTGTGACGGTATGGGATGTCATTGCCTACAATACACGGTCACCCCTAGTATTGATCCGTGGCACCATGATAGCCCAGAGGTATGTCTATGACATCAGTAGACGATCAAAAGCCGATTCTGCTGTAAAGGTGGTGCAGGCGGTTGCAGGAGGCGCATAGCCGAGTTGTTTCATTCTGGCTGCTGAGTTGAGTTGTTTTGTTCCTGCTGCCGAGTTGAGTTGTTACTTTCCTGCTGCCAAGTTGAGTTGTTTTTCTCCTACAATGTTTTTGGTTTTCGAGTTGAGGGGGCGAGTTGAATTGTTTTCTCCTACAGCTAAGTTGAGTTGTTTTTAAAAAATGTGCACAAAAAATGGAACCATGGAATGTTAAACGTGCTCATGGTGCCACCTATTGATTATAATATACACTAATTATAGATTTTAGAATGACTGAAGTAAATAACGCTCAAATAAAAAAAAAATAATTATAAATCCAGATTCAAACTCACGGTATCAGATCAAAATGTCTCCATAGGACAATAGTTCTTCAGTTACGCTAACCATTGTCCTATGAAGGCATACAGACCTGAAGAAAACTTATGTTTATAATCTCATGAATTTAATTTTGCAAGTGAAGCAGATGGCGACGTCTTTTAAAATCATTTTCTTAATTAAAATGAAATAAAAAATATTTAATTTATATTATTTTAGTAATTTGTAAATTTTAATTCAATATAATGATTACACACACACAGTAAAGATACAAAGTAAATTGTTTATTCAGAAATCAACATCTTGTATTGCGTTTTACATTACAATCGTATATTTACATTACAGGAGAACAACAACGTGTAAAATTTATTTCAGTATAATGATTACACATGTACAGTAAAGATACAAAGTAAGTTGTTAATTACAAAAACAGCATTCCGTTTTACATTACAATCAATTATTTACACACACACACAAAAATCACATTATTGGATTTTATGTGCTACAGCTCATTGAATAGGTCTAAATTCATCAACGACCAATGACCATGGGCAAGAGTAGTAATGCCATCACCATTAATAAAACTTTTGTCATCTTTATCTGACAGAGCAAGTTTGTTTTGTTTTATTGAATGTAATGAATGAAATTTGGATCTAATTAAGTTCATGTCAACATATTTTATTTTTTTATTAAAAAGACAGAGTTTGTAGTCCTCAAATGTTATTTTATTTTTTATAGTTTTTTTTTTATTCCGTTTAACCGCTTTTCAATCTTATTGTTTGTTTTGTAGGCATACATTTTCGATTTTAATCCTACATATTCTGTCATAATATTTCCCTTATTTTCATCCTTCATTTTTCCGACGACTTTTTTGTTAACAAGAGGTAAATTATAAATGTTGTTTTCATCATAGCCTGAAGTATCATATAAGTTAATATCATCTTTCATGTCACTATAAAAATCATCAGTTTTTATTTCATATATAAAAGAATCAGTGTCTGTATACATGAGCCTTACTTTTGAGTAATAACGGTACTTCATGTACTCATAGTGAAAATAATACATTAGAACTTTTGACATATCTAAAATTACCATTCCTACCTGTATTGGTTTGAAAAATTTGATTTGGGTTTTTTTAGATGGACGGCCATTAAGCTTTCAGAAAATATTGTGCGTCGATTAAAATTTGATTTCGCTATTAACTTTCGAACCTGCTCTTCTGTTGAACATAAGAAGCATGTCGTAATCTGTGAACAGTTCGATAGCTACTTTATTATATGTAACAACATAGCATCCCATGATAAAGTTGGGGCAATAAAATACCAACAGGGGTTAAGTTTATAAGTTTGCATGCATATTTTTCGAAAGTTTTCAAAGAGATTTGTTAACAATAGAACATCTCTATTTACATATAGATCCCAGTATTCACCAAGATTATTTAAATGAAATTCATTAAATACTTTAAATTCATGATTATAATCATCTACACTTATAGCCTCCTCCTTTACTTTATTGTAAAATTTGCTAATAGGAGGTAAACAAGAATCTTTACACTTTTCAAAACTATCAAAATAGTTCTACGGAAAAACTCCTTCTCTTAAAAGTAAATCTATTTTTTCTGAATCAAAATAATGTTTCATCTATTTAAATTCATCTGTTTTTAGTGTTTTTATCAAATTTTCCAAAGTAGAAGACAAGAATTTGAAAGAATCTAAAAACCTTAACTGAAAATCATTTGAAATATTTTTACTGAAGGAAA
Source organism: Trichonephila clavipes (assembly GCA_019973935.1). Taxonomy (NCBI): domain Eukaryota; kingdom Metazoa; phylum Arthropoda; class Arachnida; order Araneae; family Nephilidae; genus Trichonephila; species Trichonephila clavipes. The sequence continues at coordinate 39,666 of BMAU01021129.1, forward strand.
TATATTTTTCTTCGGTGTTCGGAATTAAATTAATTTATTTTTTTCATCATATCCAAACTCATTAATAAAAATATGGGCGTCATATCCAGAAAGATTATGGAAGAAAACAGGCAAAAATTTGGGGGTTTTCATTGCTAAATTACAACTAGTACAACAAGGGCCATTAAATTTTTGAGTGACATGATTATGATCCCTAACCTTGATATTGTTTTCGTGAAAGGTTTGACCACAAATATAACAATTATTGGCATTATGATACAATTGCTTTTCTGATTCAGTAAGAGGTAATAACGGTTTTGGCTTTTATAAATATTATCAATTTCTATTGCATCTTTTTCTAACTTTTCAATAAAAATTTTGGGGGCATCAATACCTCTATATACTACTGGATCTTTATAATGCCCCCTTGATAATTGATAAAATAACAAAAACCTATTGGGACATGTATTTCATAAATATTAGTAAAGGAAAAGTTTGGATTAGGACAGCAAGTATCAGTTTAACTATAGTTACACACTCGAAATCCGCATATACAACAAAAGGTATTTTTAAACAATGTTGAAAATTTTTAAATTTTAAAAACTTACTTGTTTCTGACGGCATTACTACCCTTGCAGGACTTTTATGTATACACATCTCATTGTGCTGAAGAAGTTAGTATTCTGTTTGGAAAGCACTTAAACAGCTTTTACATATAAATGTTTTATGTTGATGTTTTGAGAGTTGTTTCGAAACAAGTTGAGATAAGCTTTTAATGAAACAATAATGTCCTAACTCTCCATTTTTTACGTAAAGCAAATCTATATGTTTCCACACACTATATCACTAAAGTGGAGAGGAAATATTTTTAAATCTTCTTCAATAGAATAAATGTTTATTCCTATATCATTCATTTTTGAAAATTTTTTCACCTCGTTAAGCGGTGTTGGAAAGGATATTCCATCAGAGTTTAGCTTATTTAGGTGGGGGACATAACTTGACGTTTTGTTGGGGTTGCTGGTGTTGGGGTAAAGAGCTGCGAGAATAGACCACATGAAACACTGAGAGTACTTTTTATTGATGACATTGAGGATTGCCTTTGTTTCAGCGATCTGCTTCGGCACCTTGATGAAGGATGATGAACCTCTGAATGAAGAATAACGGTTCGTGTTGACTTCGAGTCTTAAGATTTCGTCCAGTGTCCAGCCCGGGACTCTACCTTCAAAATCCTCACTTTCTTTCACTTTTTCTCAGACACACACACACACATGTCGTCCTAAAGTCTGGCGAGATTAGTTTCTTGTAATACTTCACTATTCGGCGTTTTGAATTCTACGTTCTTTATCATTTTTCCAGCATCTGTCACTTTCGAGTAAATGCAATGAACCCATTTACTCACTTTCAAAGCTTTGTAAGTTTCCAGTTCATTGCAAAAAATAAAGATTGTCTCTTCTTTTCTTAAGAGTAGAAACTCTTTTATCCCCAGTGAACTATCATTATTGGGGAGATTAAAAGTTTTGTATGCTTTTGGAAAAGCACTCTCGTTCTCTTTTGGTGGTAAAAAAATATTTTCAGGATCCGCCGTAGGGTTTTCAGCAGATGTGGACAACTGTGTTTTCTTTTTCCTACTTGATACAGACAAATCCACTCTCTTTCTTTTTCCCGCTTCTTTCTCCAACTTTCTTTCGCATCTTTTATGGTTCAAATGTTTCAATAAATTGTCTTTACGGGTAAAGGATGTATCGCAAAATTCACAAGTAATTTTCTCGGTTGAATGCACAGAGTCTTTGTGCCTTTTTAAATCACTTTCTCGAATGAATTTTTTACTATAGTCCACAAATTGAAGGACAGCATTTTTTTCGTGAACTGGTAATGTATGGCGTTTTAAAATATAGTTAGTAACGAAGTTTTTTCCACAAATAATACAAGTATACATAATGAAGACGTAGAACTTATAGAATGTTGCTAAACACATACACACTTCTAAATCAGCAATCAAATTTTGTGTGTTCTGCTACTCTGTGACGATCAGGCGCACTACATAGATTCGATAGAGCAAATTGGAATGGATATCTCCCACCAACCCCTTTTAAACTCCAGGGGTGGGTCCACTACACATCCCTCGTCATTTCTCATTGGAAGGCCCAGCAAAAATCTGCACACGGCCCGCAGACTCATTAGCGTCCCTATTGGCGCGAATCTGACAATAGCTCTCTCTCTCTTTGACCCTCTCACACTCACTGGCGACACAAGGTACGCCCGAGCACCTGGTCCCCTTACCATCCGGCGTTTTTGAGGCACCGATGTATCGAGTCAGACGAATTCGGTCAAAGGAAGAGCAGTGGGGTTTCGTCCAGCTCATTAAGACTACAGACCCACTGACGTCGAAGACCAGAATCCCAACAATGAACAATGACGCCCAAAGCCATGGGCTCTTGTCTCCAACCCCACCTGCTCTAAACCATCGAATTAGACATGTATGGAGGGGGTGGCTCGTATCAATGCGACGTCGTTACAATACTCTGAGCAAATATTCCACTGAATGTATATCACGATCTCACTATTATCTGGTAACGAATCAAGACAGGAAAATACAGGTTACAATAGATATGATTACGGACAGGGAAAGAATTTATGAATTTTCCTTTCGTTATCACACAAAATGAAATTTATAGAATTAAGTGACTCGTAGTATAAATAGCAACATCCTTCATAAAAATTATTTAGTTTAATCATGGATTCTCTCAAATTAGTTCATCCATTTACTTTAATCTTGGCTGGGCAATCTGGTAGTGGTAAAAGTCAGTTCGTTAAAAAATTAATCGAAAATAAAATGATTAAACCTTTTAATAAAAAAATAGTTTGGTGTTATGGAGTTTACCAAGCGTTGCATGAAGAAATGCCGAATATTTCCTTTCATGAAGGTATCCCCTCTAATTTGCACCAGTATTCGGAAGCGTTAATTGTTATAGACGATCTTATGGGTGAGTTAGGAAATGATCCTCAATTAACAAAATTATTTTTAAAATTTTCGCATCACAGAAATTTAAGTATAATTTTTTGTGGTACAGAATATTTTTCATAAAGGAAAAGAAATTAGAGAAATTTAGTTAAGCGCTCATTATCTTGTATTATTTAAGAATCGAAGAGATCAATCCCAAATTACACATTTAGGTCACCAATTGTATCCTCGTAAAGTGAAATTTTTTTAAGAATGTTACGCAGATACCACATCAAAAACGTACGGATACTTACTTATTGATTTAAAACCTGAAGCTGATGAATTCTTGCGTGTGCGCACAGGTATGTTTCCTGGAGATGTTTTTTATGTATATCAACCGCGATAACACATTACTTTGAAGCAAATATATAGATTCAAATTGCTCAATTAATATTCATTAGTTCACAAGATGCCGGTGTGTTCTAAACAAACTTTAGAGCTCTCAAAACTAATTTCTAAAACAAAAAACCCAAAATCTATTTTGAAAAAGTGTTCAAAGAAAGAAAAACTTTGTGCGAGTGTGTGCTGCATGATCGCTTATCTCCCTATAAAGAAAGCTTAAGAAAGCTTTCTAACAAAATAACACCTCTTTACGAGAAAAAGAAAATTTAATTCAAAAAGGAGAAGGATTCCTATCTATTTTACTACCTGCGATTATTTCAGTCATCAGTTCTTTAATTAAAAATGGAATTTATCAAAAAATTTGTACTGGTACCCGAAGAAAGAGTTCAAGTAACGGAACACTTATCGGAACTTGATCAACGCATGAAAAACATTCTCCATAATAAGATTTAACAGAAGAAGAAAAAACAATTCTCTATTTACAAGTTTTACAAAAATATACGCACTTTTCTAACGAAAATCGAAAAGAGTCTGAATCAATTCCAAATGAAACATCTCTATCAGAAAATCAAGAAACGGAATCGTTAAAAGAAAATCTAAAAGAGTCAGAAGTAAAGACGGAAAAAAAAGTGTTTGAGGATGAAATTTTTAGAATTGTTCCAGCTTGGTATAAAGAAAAAGCAAAAAAATATTTTCCAGTTTTTAAAGCTTCAAGAATGTTTCAGTTGGATTTCTGATGGTTGTGACGTCTTACGCGTCTTTTCTTTAACAAGTCCTCTGGGTTCTTTGGGCCAGAATTATTGGCAACTCTTTTCCAACCAAATCCAAGAAACGAGATGTGAAGAAGAGATGCAAATAAACGGACTTTAAATATAAGATCTTAGAGTAAGCGGTATGGCAATGTAAAGGAATGTTAGACAATCGATGTGCGTTGTGGCAGTTGATGATTATTGCAGTCGTGGTGCAAGATTGATTGAGTTCTACGTGTCGTGGATAAACATATTGGTGTTCGACTAGAAGTTAGCCGTCAAGCTGCATCCCATTGCAGATAAAGACAAGTAGCATTACGGAATAATATAAGGTAGGATTGATTACTTGTGTTGCGTATTGAGTCATCGTAGATTCTCTCATATTAATTATCATAATTATATTTGTTAAAGGTTTAAGTTGAATATCTTAATAAAGTCATATTAAGATAATGTTTGATCCGAGTTCTTTCGCTAATCCTACATCTCTAGCTCACGCTGATGCTTCGAGAGATGTACTTCCAAGGGGAGGTACATCACATGGTGAAATTATATACAAAAAAACACTGTTATTCCAGGAAGCAATATTGCATTCCTCGTGAACGATTTTCTACGGAATCGAAAATCATCACCTGAAGGAAGATATGTATTTTTAAGAGCTTTGAATGATGTAAACTTACCGAAAAATCTAGATGTAAATAAAAATTGTATCAGAATAACAAAATTATCAAGAAACCAATAATGTATGCTCGCAGAAATGCATGGTTGAAACTTTGAAATAAATGATACTCATTTGATTAAAAAAAATTGTCTCAATTGTCTCTTTATGATTTGAACAGCTTCCTTTTTCAGAGGAAAATCTACTTATTTGATAAAATTTAAAAGTTTCAAATAGATAATTAAATAAAATTATATTAATTTTTTTGGGGGAATTTATCATAGAAAAAAATATTAATTTTTTGAGAGAAAAAGATATTTAACATAGAAAAAATATTAATTTTTTGAGAAGAAAAATAATTATCATATAAAAAACTATATAATAATTTTTTGTGGGAGGATAGAAAAAAATAGAATAAAATAAAAGACACACAAATCTTTAGTTTCATTCCATTTTTTATTTTCTAAATACAAATCTTACACCATATCGCTTCTTTACAAATTGTTACATTTGAAAATCATTTATATACAATTGATTTAAAATATAATGCATAGAATAGCCTTGGCTGCGTTTGAATAAAAAGTAAATACAGTATTGCCCACAAACATTGGATGTTGGTGATTGAAACACTTTAGAATTCCATAATACATCTAAATAGGTAGTAGTACTAATGTTATAGAATTCAGGAGGTTGTCCAAACGAGTCATTAAATTCCAATTATCTTTTATCATTTACAAATAATGCTAACCAGTGTTTTCAGGGTTGTGATGAGTCATCAGAATTCACAATAGCACACATGTTTTCTTGCAGAGGAGGCAGCGTATCTCTAGAATGAACACCTTGAAAATAGGGGGACGTACTCTTCTCTTAAGATAAGACTGTATACATTTGCATTCCCTCCATTCTTTAATTTCCGAAATCATACAAGATATTTCTCGATTTGTTTATTTCGATTAAATTTTCAAACTCGGCGAAAACGATAACACATACGGTTTGTTCTAAAGATTTGCTGAATTTTAATTCTAATCGCAAATTGCTATGTTTTATCAGACTTAAATGTTCTCCTAAAGAACATAAATCCAGTGAGAGGTTAAATCCAAATAATGTATTGGAATCTTTATATTCTTTACTAGAAATAAATATAACTCTGTCTTGACCCTTTCGATCTGTCCCAACAAATAGAGTTTGATAGGCCCGTATGTATTGATCTTTAGAAAAATCGAGTTCTAATGGATTGTGAGGCACTGGTTGTCCATCCACATACACTCCAATAAAATTTATATTAAAATGTTTAAACTCATAAGGTGATTTTGAAAATGCTCCGTGAAAAGCTTCATTATCTACACATCCTACAAAAAGTTTTTTTGGAATTTGGCATGAAAATATGTTACCTTGAATAAAAGACATGTTTCCTTTTAGGAATCGAATACACTTTGCACAGAACTCGGTTAATGGGATATTTTGCGCTTGTTTTTTCCAGTGCTTTCGCATGACCAAGAATAACTCCAGAATTCACACGAACGTTTCGTATGAATAAAGAAACATGATCCAAAACAACTTTAAATCCTTCAGATTCTTGCAAACAAAATTCGGGCTTGCTTCGTATTAATTTTATTTTCAAATCCACTAAATTGAGTAAAAGATGATCTTGATGAAATAAATCCAAATGTATACAACCAATCATGTATACAGTTGCACTTTCTTTAAAAAATTCGGTTCTTTTCTTGAGACCATCATCAGAATCTTTGTAAAATAGTTCAGTCGTTAATTGGGAAGTTTTGCTGTCATATCCTTGGTTTAAGAGAGTTTCAATATAAGATCGATAGGGATATGTATTACTGGAATTGGAAACCACGCGATCATTTAAGCATACTGTTTGTATCTTGTACACCCCCGCTATTGTCGCTGGTCGCGCCCCCTATAACTCATCACTTCTACGAGTTTCCTTATACCGAGCGGACGTACTCTCCCAATCGTCCCGTCGTAGAATGTGTTTCATTGCCTTAAGTGCCTCTTTGTCTAATACTACTTACCTTTAAATTCATTATTAATTTGTTATTGTTGTTTACCTATGTTAATCATAATAAATATTTGTTTGTTATGGATTAAGGCTTTATTTCTCTCTCGTGAGTATTATCGACGTTAATTTTATTGCCGGCATCCCACCGCATTTAGGCCTACTGCCCCCTATTTTCATTGGTTCGTCTTAAACGGAGAGACAAGCGTTTTAAAATGTCGCTAGTTTCCCTTAATAGACAACGAGGTACTTGCAAAAAAAATATCGCGAAATGTGCAAATTTCATAAATACGTTCCAGTTGTCCAATGACGAAAACGCGGACTTTATAATTTTGAATAATAAATAAAGTACCGTCAAAGAGATTAAAGAAGAAATAAACCAACTTGAATGTGCTTGTTATAATTTACCTGATGACACAGACCTCAAAGATGCACTTGACGTAACCATCGATCTCCAAGCAGAAACTCAAGAACTGGAGGTAAGAATTAAAATTATTTTATCTCAATTCAAAAAAACAAATTCTGCAAATGTTAATCAGATTATTAAAAACAAGATAAAATTACCTCTGCCCACTTTTAATGGAAAAATTCAAGAGTTCGAACTGTTTAGAACTCAATTTATGAATTTAATTGGAAATAATCATTCTCTAGACAACACCCAGAAATTATGCTATTTAAAAAGTGCACTAAAAAATGATGCTTCGCTTATACAAAGTGATCAAGATACCTTTGAGTCACTTATGGAAGCATTAATAAATCGCTGTGAAAACAAGTGGGCACTTATGGAAATTCACATAACCGAAATGCTTTCGGTGCCCAAAATACAAAATGAAAATCCTGTTCAATTACGATTGATTATTGATACGGTGCGTAGTCACTTGCGCTTATTAAAAAACCTAAGGATGGATTCAAATGTTCTCTCGGATGCTATTTTATAGCATTTGTTAAACTCCAAAATAGATGGGGGGGAATCGCATAGACTATTCCAACTAAATCTAAAAACAACAGAAGTTCTTAGTTTGCTAGATTTTTTTTTTCATTTTTAGAAACTAGGTGCATCCAATTAGAATCCATTCGCAAAACCGATTTCGGTACAAAAAATATCCCATTGAGTTATAAAAATACTTACTTTCGAAACATCAAAAATTCCACTAAGTCAAAAACATTTCTTGCAAAGCATGAAAAAAATAAAACGTGTTTATTTCCTGAGTGCAATTCCTCTCACCCATTGTACAAATGCATTAGATTTAAAAATCTTTCCATAAAAGAAAGAAAAGAATTTGTAAGAAATAACCACATCTGTAAACGTTGCTTATCACCTAATCATATACTATATAACTGTCCCAGTTTTTACAGCTGTATTACATGTAGATCTAACAATGTCAACTCAAAGCATAATATTTTGCTGTGTGAAACGAAAATATCTTTCCCAATGGAGAAAATTGTTTCCTCTCTGGGAAACGAAAAGGTCCTTCAACCTTCTTCGGAAGAATTGGCCGTTGAACCCATTCCCCGCTCAGTAGCCTTGGCTTCTAAAAGAGGTATTTCATGAGGGGTTGGAAAAGGGGTTACTCCCGACGGCTGTTATTTACGTTGATGGACACCAAGGAAGACTGAAACTTAGATGTGTGCTCGATTCGGTGTCGGAAAGCTCATTTTTAACGTTACATGCAGCTGAGCGTTTAGGATTAGACAAAATAAAAACGGATTTTACTGTTCAAGGTTTAAATATCTTCTCAGCAAAAATAAATTATCTAGCAAGGGCGTCTGTTTCAAATTCAGATCGAACATTTAATTTAAATGTAAATATGTTTCTTACTACAGAAATAAAAGTGCATCCATCAAAAAAATAAATATTTCAGATTTAGTCATTTCCCAAGGAATTGTTTTGGCTGATGAAGGATTTAACCAGCCATCTGAAATCTCGTGCCTCATTGGCAGTGAACACTTTTTCGATATCATTGGAACAAACCAAATTCGAGTTCCAAATAGTAATTTTAGATTAATTGATTCCAAATTTGGTTATATTGTCTCGGGATCGTACATCGACGAACCGTGTTATTTTAAACATTTTTTCTTTCTAAAGGTTGGAACACTTCAGATAAAACTTTACGCTCTTTCTGGGAAACAGAAAATCTTTCTGAAAAGTAACCTATAATTAGTGATTAACTGTCTTACTGCGAAAAAAACTGAAAAAACGCATTTTAGAAAACCTTGTGGCAGATATTCTGTTTCTCTATCATTGAAGGAAAATATTCAGGAAAATGTTAATTTAGGGGATTCCAGATCAATTGCTTCTAAACGCCTAATCATTTATGGAGACGACTAGACCGCGATCCTAAATTAAATAATCTTTACACAAAAAATTCATCGAAGAATATCTCAGTTTAGAACACATGGAAGAGATCACAAACATAGATGATATAGCATCAGAAGAAGGATTCTTTCTTCCTCATCACGGTGTTCTTAGAGCAGGAAACCGCTCTCGTTCCTTAAAAGTGGTTTTCAACGGCTCGCAAAAAACTGACCGCGATATCTCTCTTAATGATGTGTTGTATAAAGGTGGGGTTATTCAAGATGATCTATTTTCTATAATGCTTCGTGCCAGAAAGATGCCTATTTTTTTAGCTGTGGCATTAGTCATATGTTTAGGCAAATAGAGATTCATCTCCATCAGAGACACTTCCAAAAAATTCTTTGGAAAAAAGGTCTGAATGAACCTGTCCAAATTTTTAAATTAAAAACTGTAACTTATGGAACTACTCCTGCATGTTACCTTTCCACACGAGTATTAAAACAACTTTCGCTTGATGAAAGGGAAAACTTTCCCAAAGCAGCTGACATCGTCCTTCATGACGTGTACTTGGATGACATCTTAAGTGGGTGCTCCAGTTTTAATGAACTGGAATCACTAAAGACTGAACTCACTCAGCTATTTAAAAGTAATGGAATATCCCTGTACAAATTGTGTTTTTCACATTCCACCAATAATTTTCCTGATCTACATTTCGATCAAGCATGTGAAGAAAGTATCACAAAAACCTTGGGTGTTTTGTGCAATAGTTAATCTGACACCTTTTGTTTTAAAGTTTCTCCTTCGACCAATCATATCTTTACGAAGAGAGATGTGCTCTCCCAGAACGCACGTATTTTCGACCCACTTGGTCTCTTAGGACCTGTAATCAGCAAAGCCAAATTTTTCATGCAGCAGTTATGGCTCTTAAAATTTGAATGGCATGAGAAACTTCCTGTTCCTGTTGCCGCAGAGTGGGCTTCCTTTGTGCTATCTTTACCTGTTTTGGAAAGGCTAAAAATTCCAAGATTTGTTCTTTCAGAAAATCTAGAAAGCATAATTCTCTATGGATTTAGTGATGCGTCGGAGAAAGGATTTGGTGCTGTTACTTATGTTTCTGTTATTAAAAACAACGGTGACCGTCATAGTCACCTTCTGTGCAGAAAGTCAAGAGTAGCACCTCTCAAGACTTTAACCATTCCCAGGTTAGAGATATCAGCATGCCTGTTACTTTCCAAGCTAATAAGAAAGGTTATAAACGCCTTAAAAATGAACCTCTCTCAAGTAATTCTATTCTCAGATTCTACAATTGCATTAAGCTGTATTAAAACTCCACCTCACCTGCTCAAAACCTTTGTAGCTAATAGAGTTGCAAAAATACAAGAGTTAACTGTGAACTTTTCATGGCATCATATTCTGAAAATAATCCTGCAGACCTCGTGTCCAGAGGTTACGTGTTTCAGATTTAATAAACTCCCCTTTGTGGTGGAAGGGTCCTCTGATCCTTCTATTTTTAAAAATGATGACCTTTTAGAGAACATTAATGACTGGGAAGTGAAAAAGGAATTTAAAATTCCTCCATCCAAAAACTTATTGCTCTCCAGTGAATTTGATTTATGTAATCATATAATTTCCATTGCTAATAATTATTGTAAATTAATCCGTGTAATTAGTTTTACTTTCAGATTCCTGCTGAATGCCAGATCTTCAAAAAAATAAACGAGTTTCCGGTCCATTGTCTCTTAAAGAGATCAATCAAGCGGAACTTTGGCTCATTAAATTAGTGCAAAAAGCTGAATTTAGTAATGAAATAAAAAGCCTCATAAGAGGTGAGTAGTTCATCGTAGCAGTAAGTTATACTGCCTTAAACTGTTTTGTTGGTGAGAATAATATTATTAGAGTAGGTGGAAGACTACAAAATTCACCTTTAACAAAAAATCAAAAATATCCTATTGTATTACCTAGTAAACATGCTGTAACTTTAACGATCATAAAATATTATCATGTAAAATACCTTCATATTGGTTCAAATAATTTGCTATATCATGTTCGTCAAAAATATTGGCCACTTAATGGCAGAAATCTGACACGCCAAGTTGTGCATAATTGTGTCATTTATTTTAAAAACAAAAACAAAAAACCATTTTATCCAATCAATTAATGGGCGATTTGCCCTAAGAAAGGGTTACTCCCTCATATCCATTTAATAATTGTAGAGTCGATTTTTGTGGTCCATTTATCGTTAAATTTAAAAATCAACGTAAAGGAGTTCTTAATAAAGTATATGTTTCAATATTTGTATGCTTATCAACTAAAGCAATTCATTTGGATTTTGTCTCTGACCTTACTTCTAAAGCTTTCATTGCCTGCTTGAAAAGATTTTTAAAGCTCTAAGATGTTTTCCGATAATGGGAAAACATTTGTAGGGGCAAATATTGAATTGAAAAAATTGCATGATTCAGTTAAAGCTCCTGATGAAACATTAGTTAGTTATTTTAATTACGAATATGTACACTGGAATTTTATTCCTCCTAGGTCTCCAAATTTTGGTGGTTTATGGGAATCAGGTGTTAAGTCCTTTAAAACTCATTTAAAACGTGTAGCTGGAAATTCAAACTTGACACTTGAAGAGTTTATTACTTTACTTACCGAGATTGAAGTTGTTTTAAATTTGAGACCCATATCACCCCTTTCGTCCGATTTTGATGATTTTGAAACTTTGTACACTGGTCACTTTTAAATTGGTCGACCTGTTACGACTATTGTGAAGCCTCAATTAATTAATGTTAAAGAAAATAGATTAACCAGATGGCAAAGAGTTAATTGGCTTTCCCAGCAGATATGGAAAGTTTGGAAAAGAAATTATTTAAATAATTTACAAGAAAGGAGCAAATGGAGAATCAGTAAAAATAATGTTGAGATAGGTACTCTCGTTTTAATTAAGAATGAATCACTTCCTGGTACCAAATGGCTTACTGGTAGAATTTTAGAAGTTTTTTATGGTAATGACAACAAAATAAGAGTTGTTAATCTTAAACTCCCTAATGGAAAAATAATTAAAAGAAATGTCAGAGATATCTGCATCTTGCCAATTGAATGAAAATGTGTATTTATAATTATAATTTTTGTCATTCATATTTTACTACCATTTTTTTGCATTTATCTTTGATTTGTTTAACTGATAAATGTATTTTCTTTATTCTTTATGATTATCCTGTGCTGTGTTTCATATTTTTTTATTTAACATTAATTATTCATTTATATTCTGTAATAGCCCATGTTTGTGTATGTAAATTTGAGTGAATATGCCTGCATATTAATTTTTTGTAATCATATTTCTTATACTTAAATTTGTTTGTATTCATGTAAATGTTGAAATAAGTATTTCAATGGGGGCTGGGATGTTTGTAACTTGTACACCACCGCTATTGTCACTGGTCGGCCCCCTACAACTCATCACTTCTACGAGTTTCCTCATACCGAGTGGATGTACTCTCCCAATCGTCCCGTCGTACAATGTGTTTCATTGCCTTAAGTGTTTCTTTGTCTAATACTACTTACCTTTAAATTCATTATTAATTTGTTATTGTTGTTTACCTATGTTAATCATAATAAGTATTTGTTTGTTATGGATATTAAGGTTTTATTTCTCTCTCGTGAGTATTATCGACGTTAATATTATTGTCGGCATCCCACCGCATTTAGGCGTACCGCCCCCTATTTTCAGATACATCTACTTGAGGAACTAATGAATGTAGAAATAAATTCACAGGTCCTATAGTATCATCTTTAGTAATAGGCGTATTGCCCACTTTTACTTTCTTCGCTTTTACGTATAATTGTGTTTGACTGAGATCTATGTAATCTTCTGCACTTCCAGAAATGTTAAATTCTACAGGTGCGTTATCGAAAACGTTAGAAAGAGGATGAAATTGTTTCCACTGCTCATCTTGAATTACTCTTTGAGTTCCTGGTAAGTTGAAAAGTTCCGATTCAGATTTAACACATTCAGGAGAATCTGTAAGAACAAATGCTATTTTTACGAGTCGAAAATGTCACGTACACTCACTTTACGTTCTTTGGATGAAATGAATGATTTTTTTTCTGTTTCTTACGCTTTCTTTTATACTGTCCTATCCCTACCATAGACTAAACTCTATCAATAGCCTTCTCAGCTAATTTTTTCCCACTTTCTCTGCTTCTTGTTTTTACAGCGTCTTTAAAATTTTCTCCTGACAATACATCAGAGGCAACACGACTCCCTGTCATTAATACTTCTTTTCCAATAGTTTTACCTCTTTTTACTAAAAAGGTAAAGCTGCTCTAAGCAATCGACGAAATATTCCTTCGATTCCATAACCCTTTTGAAAATTAATGCCCTTGTAATGAGTCAGACCCGAGCCTATTTGACCTGCATAATGGTCTTCAAATCTTTTAGTACAGCAAACGTATGGTACACTCATCTTGGTCTTTTATCTCCAAATGAGGGTATGAGAAATGCATTGCTTTATTTATAATATTTGCTTCATACGAAAATGAAGCACTATGATCACTTTACCTATTTCAAAGGGAACAAAATCACCCAAATTGAGTCTCAGTTCAGATTGAATAGTATGAAACGAGTATCTCACCAAAGGTAAGTATTGAGGTCTATCATAATATTGACTAATCGTTTCCCCGTCATGACCTTTAGTGCGAACGATTCGCAATAAAGGAGCCTGTGTATCTCCCACAATTTGGGGTGAAATTAGATCGGAGTAAACGTAAAAAACTGAAAAATTAGACCATGCATCAGCAACGAATTCGCTTTTCATGTTACATATTATAATTGCATTGCGTTTGAATCCTAACAATTCGCCTAAATTCACTAAGTGAAGGCTGCTACCTTGAACTGCATTAATTTTCACCCGTTTTGTTGCTTTATTGGAATTTATTGTGAACCGATTAGGATTTTTGGGTAAAGCAAGTTGTACGGCTGATATAATATCTAACATTATTTCATAACAACCCACATCAATTGTTCGCTTAACAGTTGAAGAGATATTGCCGTCACCAACTTTTTATAGAAAATAATTGTTACTTTCATTTACGTTAAGCCAAGAATGAGCATAGATGATTTCAGACAATCCCAATTCCCATTCACCATTTAAACAAACAGGAGAGGGTAATTGAGTTTTGAAATGAGATATTTTGTTTTCTGGAAATAAATGCATAGAACTATCAGAAGGTAATGTTACGTAGAAAGACATTTTAAAAATGAGTCGGCAATAAAAAAGTTTAACTATTTATACTTTTTGAATATCAGTCACCCAATCATTAAACTTTTCAGGGGATAGCCTAAAAATTTAACAAAATATTCAGTAACTCCTCGTCTTTTTCTTTGATAACATTCTCTACAGGATAGAAACCAGAGTCTACAACTTTTTGTAAATCTGCTTCGTAATAAGTACCTTTAATCTCTTCACCTTGTAAATCTTTAAATCTATAAACGATCGGAATTCTTTGAACGATTTCATAAACTGTGAAAAGTTCTCTTCTCCAGTTTTGTTCGTAGCCTTTTTCTTTGTTTATTAATCCGTACAACATCACCAATTTTAAATCTAGGGGCTTTAGGTTTCTCATATCTTAGATCACCGTATAAATTTTTTTAATACTTGCTTCCGGTTATGCCTACTTACAGAAACAGGTTCCATTTTAATTGAACGGTGATACGAGCGATTATAACTGTGTATTAATTTATCAATGACGTCGATGTATAATTTTTAGTGTTAAATTCAGTGAAATATTTCCACATTTTTGTTTTTAATGTCCGATTAAACATTTCAACAATGCTAGCTTTAGTTTCGTTATTTGTAAAAAAAAAATTTACATTCAGATTTTTTAAAATAATTTTGAACTATTTTATTTAAAAATTCCTTACCGGCATCTGTTTGCAACAGTTTAGGCTTCCTTTTTTTAAGAATAGTTTCTATATATAGCCCAGACTTTACATTTTTTCGAAATTTATCGTTCAGAGGAACTGCCCAAGCAATTTTGAAAATAAATCAATGCAAATTAACAAATACTTATACCCTTTATTAAATTCTGCTAAAGATGGCATATCGACTAAATCCGCTTGAAACTCTCTCTCTCTCTCTCTCTCTCTCTCTGACGATCAATATCACTTACAAACACTCGATTCCGCTGAAACTTATGTCGAACAGGTTTATGAAGAGTGTAAGCATCTTTCTGCGATAACCAACGTTTTACATCTTATTTACTATATTTCCCTTTACAGAGCGATGCAATGCTTCCACACCCCCGAAGCTGTTTGGAACTTTAGGATTTTCGTAAAACGCTGCTAAATCTTGATACATTGTTACCGATGAAAAGAACTTGATTGAATGACTATTACAATGAATAATTATGAAATTTATACTCTTTGGGAAAGGCAAAAAGTTTATGTATAAAAACATGCCCATACATTTTCTCACTTTCACATGAAATATATTTAAAATACCACCTGTACATACTTTGATAATTTCTTTAAAAAAATACTTTTATTTATTTTTACGATGTGAAACTATTTCACCATAAATTAAACTAACAAACAAAAATAATAAGAACTCAAATTCAGTATATAAAAGAAAACCATTTTATTCAAATTTATAAAAACAAAATATTGTGTGAATCTTATACAATCTTTAAACAAAACCCTCTTAATATTCAAAACAATCAGGTGGACATAACATGTCTCTTACTTCTCTTAAAATAATATCCAAGCGAAGATTTTTAAAAAATTCTTAAGTTACATATTGTACAGGTTTTAACAATAAAAAGTGTTCATTTTCAAACAGATTACTATAAAAGCAATCAGCTATCTCATTAGCTTCAAGTGATGAAACATATGAATTAAACGCTTCTTCCCGATTAACCCATAACTCCTCAGCGAAAGTCTGAGGCTGTTTCAGTCCTTTTTCGTTCAGAAGGCTACAAATAGATTTTTTCAAAATTGGCGTCAAGTATTGTTGACCCAGACTAACATCCAAAGAAGAAGGTAATGCATTTTCTATGGGGCCTTCGCAGAAGGTTTTATATGCAGTTAAAAAGTCCATACACTGAAACATATTGTCTATAGCAGCATTTTCAATAGCACCATATTTTTCAATCATTTCAGCCCATTGCTCTCGGGATATGGCTATCTCTTTAAAAGTGGGCTCTTTATCCGGACCGTATTTAATGCGCTTGAAAGTAAAATCAATGAAGTTCTCACTGGTTATTTGAATGTGTCGTTCAGGAGGGAAAAGCCCACTTGGTAATTCCTCCAGTGATTCCGGCATTTTCTTTTTACGCATGATATATTCGATCCACCGTGGGTCTAATGTTATTCCCTCGGGAGTTGGGTAGTATGTTTTGCCATATTTCTTGAAACGTCTTATGTGTACTGATACGGAATCATAATTGGTGCTTGCAAAGACAAAAACATCATCTCTAATTGGAAATACTCCATCTGGTATGCAGTCCTCGGTAAATTTTCCATACTTCTGAAAATAATATATAAAAATTAATAAAGATCAGAAATGTGTAAAAAACATTATAAAAACTGTTAGACATTTAAAAAAGTCGAAACCAAATTTTTATGATCTCCTTGTGTTGTTTTTCCAATCCCGTTCCATGATCTCAATGAAAGTAAGCACACCGATTCGAACCCGATCTTTTTGAGTTTCGTGATTTGTGGTTGGCAGCAACTGCCATGCAAATCGAGCGAGTATTTAAACTCGGCTCATGTTAGTTTCTCAGAAAAAGGAAGGAGAAACGGAAATATAAGAAGTGTGTGAGTGGTTTAACTCTTAGAGGGAGAGAAAGGCTGGTTGGCAATGCAACTGCAGGTTGCATCACCATTTTAGATTAGAAATTAATTTTACAATATTAGAAGACGGTTCGAATCGGATGTCTCTGGTAATGTTGATTTTTGAACTTATTGTTTATTTTATCGCTCCAGTAACGAGCAAAGTGACTTTATGATTGATTATTAAAGGCCAATTTTAAGAAACTGTTTTTCATCTTCATGCCTCCTCGACACATAAATTTCACTGCTAGCTTTGCAAAATTTAAATTAGTTTACCAATAAGTGTAACAAATTTGGTTATGGGCCCAGTCCATGTACTGTGTCGAGACAGGCTAAGCAGTTGAACCAGTCCATGTACTGTGTCGAGGCAGGCTAAGCAGTTGAACCAGGTCATGGACTTTGTCTATTTAAATACTGTTCCAGTCTAGAACTATTTTTTATGAACTCTGTTGCTAGTACGCTAAATCGAGTAACAGATATGGAGTTTAACAACCAGATATCAGTGTTGACTCAACATAACTGGAACACGTGGAAGCATGATATGCAAGTACTCTTAATGCATTATGGTTGCTGGCAGTTTATAATACAGACCAAGCCAGAGCAACCTGATGAAGAGGCAACATACAAGGAAAAATTAGATCTACAACTTCGTAAGGATAGATGTTATACGTTGATCTATACTAACATCAGTTCAGATTTGAAAAATCTGATAGCGGAAACAACTGACGGAGTAGCGGCATGGAAGATATTAAAAGATCACTTCGAACCAGTCACAAAAGCAAGAATAATTCAACTATTAGATCAATTTTTTGGAACAAAATACCAACCAGGGGAAGATGTTGGAATCTTCATATCTCGTGTAAAGACAGCGGCAACCAGACTACAAGAAGCGGGTCATAAATTGGACGACCTGTACATAGGCTTTCAATTAATAAGGTGGCTTCCTCAGGAATTCCAGTCTACCGTGCAACAAATCTACAGATGGAAAGAAGAGGACTTCAGAGTTGTCAAAATTGAAGCAGAGCTGATATTAGAAGCCAATCGTCTTCAGTTGATGAAACAAGATTTGGAGAAAGCGGAGAATGCTTACTTGAGCAGTTTCACTTCGAAGAAGTCGAAGACGTTACCTGGTGCTACGGCTGCAGCTCATGGAGATCCAAATGGCAAGAATGATTACCAAAAGAAAGGTGGTAAGGTATTTAACTGTAAAACTATTAAAAATGTTAAACAATCTATTAAGACTATAGGTCCGTGTTATGTATGTAATAAGTACGGGCATCTTAAAGTAAACTGTAAAGAAAAAAGTCTCTACAAAAATCTCCTTCAACTGTAAATGAAACTTTTAACACAGAGTTTAATATAAATTTAAGATTTTGTGAAGCTGAATGTAGTCTTTTAGAACTAGATAAACAACTCGTAACTAGTTGTATCTTATTTGAGGAAAACTCTGGTAAAGGTGTTTGGGTAATAGATACTGCTGCCACGAGTCATTTTTGTAATGACGAGTTTATTTTTAGATCTTAAACCGATAACTAACATGAAAATGTCGTTAGCAACGGAGGATAAAAGTTGTCCCGTAGAAGGAATCGGTACACTTAGATTTCGGGTAAAATATAAGGGGAGTTTTCATGAAATAACTTTGACTGATGTTTTATTTAATCCTAAGTTGA
Source organism: Trichonephila clavipes (assembly GCA_019973935.1). Lineage (NCBI taxonomy): Eukaryota > Metazoa > Arthropoda > Arachnida > Araneae > Nephilidae > Trichonephila > Trichonephila clavipes. Next base: position 58,200 of record BMAU01021129.1, read on the forward strand.
GGAGAAATTTGTTATCCGGTTCCAGATTAGAAAGTAAAGGTGCGCATTTTGTGGGTACTGAAGGTAAAATTAATGTTTTTAATAAAGACTGGATAAAATTGTTCTCGGCGACACGCCATGAAGATTTCTATTTTTTTAAGCCGGATCATTACATTATACCAAAGAGTAAAAGAAATTAGTTTTTTAGTGATGTAACCGCTAAAACAAAAACGGATCAATAGAAATATGGCATCAACGCTTTTGTCATGTTTATAACGATTACTTGGTAAAAACTAGTAAAAATGATAGTGTAAAAGGTCTCCCACGCTTAACTGATAATGGTAAGACTCATTGTATACCGTGTAAATTAACAAAGTCCAAGAGAGTGTCATTCAAAAAGACGGGGGCCGTAAGATCAAAACGTCCATTGGAATTGTTGCATTTGGACCTCTGTGGTCCAATGCCAACTGAAAGCCAATGCGGTAATAAATATTTCTTGAGTATAATTGACGATTATTCAAGAAAGGTGACTGTATTTCCCATCCGAAATAAATCTGACGTATTTCATACGTTTATAAGATTTCAGAAACGAGCAGAACGTTTTCTAAGTAGAAAGGTAATAGCAGTTAGAACTGATGGCGGACTAGAATTTTGTAATAAAGATATGGATAATTTCTTGACAGAACTGGGTATAAAGCATGAGGTAACAAATTCATATACGCCAGAAATGAATGGGGTCGCGGAGAGATTCAATTTAACCGCTCTAGATGGCATCAAAACATTGCTTAAGTCTAGTGAAGTTCCCCATAAGTTTTGGGGAGAAGCATTACTTTGTTTCACTTATGCGTGGAATCGAATTTGTCACAAAGACAGTAACAAAACGCCTTTCGAAAAATATTCAGGTAGAAAACCATCGGTATTGCATCTAAAACCTTTTGGATGTTTGGCATACGCTGGTGTGCCAAAACAAATTAGAAAAAAAAAATTCGATATGCGTGCGAAAATGGGAATTATGATGGGATACGCACAACGTACTAAGGGTTATAGAATATGGTTGATAGATGAAAATAAATTAGTCGAGACTATTAATGTAAGATTCGATGAAAATAAGAGGGGAATTAATTTTAGACAAAAAGTTAATAGTAACCTTGGATATAATTTAAACCTTCCTGATTATTATGATGATAAGGATGATTTTGATAGATTAAAAGATTCATTAACGAGTCGTTTAGTTTCAAAGACAAGTACGGAAACGCCCTCAACATCTGAAAAGCCAGGTGTATCTTCCGATAATCATAACTTGATCCCATGTACAGAGGTTAAGTGGATTCGAAATATAGGTAGGAAAGTAACTGGATCTAACGTATATTATAGTATAGAAGGGGAAGCAACCCGATTGAAATCTTTTAACGAAATAGAGAGATACTGTAAGAGGCATAATATTGAGTATGATCCTAGTTTATTTAATTTTAAAAAAAATATTGAATCCCAGGGATTTTCAGATTTGTCAGAGCAACAAGAAGCTCTTATGGTTGAAGTAACTATTCCTAACTGTTACAAACAAGCGATAAGATCCAGAGACGCATCTAAATGGCATGATGCAATGGATAAAGAAATTAACGTAATGATGGAACGTAAAGTTTGGGATTTAGTTGATCATCCGGATAATATAAAAATTTTAGAAAACCGTTGCGTTTATACCATTAAATATGATGAAAAATAATAAAATTGTTAGATACAAGACCCGATATTATGTATGCAGTAAATGTATTATCTCAATTCCAAGCAAACCAGGGAATAAAACATTGGAATTGCTTATTGAGATTATTAGGTTATTTAAAATACACTCAAGAATATAAATTAGAACTTTCAAAAGTTAAATCATTAAAGCTAAGATGTTATTCAGACTCTGATTTTGCTACAAATAGGGATGATCGAGTGTCGATGGGAGGGTTCATAACTTTTATAGACGAAACGCCAATTTCATGGCGAACTTTCAAGCAAAAATCCGTTAGTCTGTCGACCATGGAAGCTGAGTATGTTAGTTTAACAGAAGCAGCTAAGGAATTTGGCTAAAGAATGTAATTGATAATAAAAGTTTAAATTTGGAATTAAGTGAAAATGTAATGTTTTGTGATAATCAAGCTGCTATAAGTTTTTCAAAGTCACCGGTAGAAAATTATAGAACAAAACATATCGATGTTCGTTATCCTTTTCTAAGGAATTTGATATACGACAAGGTTTTCCAAATTAAATATATAGGTACAAAAAATAATTTGGCGGACATTTTTACCAAACCCATGGTAAAGGAAAAATTGTTAGAATTTTGTAGAAAATTATTTCTTTTTAGAGAATAAGACTTTGTTTCTTTAAAATTAAAATATTGGTTTGTTTATTACAATAAAGATTGTGAATAAAATGTATTTTTTTGTGTTAAATTGTATAACATGTGATTATAGATTAAAATTAATTTACTGATTTGTAAGAGATAATGGTGCGAGAGATTGGAAAAAGGGGGCCGATTGTTAGACATTTAAAAAAGTCGGATCCAAATTTTTATGATCTCCTTGTGTTGTTTTTCCAATCCCGTTCCATGATCTCAATGAAAGTAAGCACACCGATTCGAACCCGATCTTTTGAGTTTCGTGATTTGTGGTTGGCAGCAACTGCCATGCAAATCGAGTGAGTATTTAAACTCGGCTCATGTTAGTTTCTCAGAAAAAGGAAGGAGAAACGGAAATATAAGAAGTGTGTGAGTGGTTTAACTCTTAGAGGGAGAGAAAGGCTGGTTGGCAATGCAACTGCAGGTTGCATCACCATTTTAGATTAGAAATTAATTTTACAATATTAGAAGACGGTTCGAATCGGATGTCTCTGGTAATGTTGATTTTTGAACTTATTGTTTATTTTATCGCTCCAGTAACGAGCAAAGTGACTTTATGATTGATTATTAAAGGCCAATTTTAAGAAACTGTTTTTCATCTTCATGCCTCCTCGACACATAAATTTCACTGCTAGCTTTGCAAAATTTAAATTAGTTTACCAATAAGTGTAACAAAAACTACATATTAAATTTATTTAATTTTGTTACTTACTTTTGAAACTTCTCTTCTGGCTTTCTTATTTGCAGAAAATTCCACTGCTTTTCCAAACTTTCGTTTTTCGCTGTGTTTTAGACATCATCATTTTTTTCCCTTGTTGAATGCAGTCCACCGCAATACTAACAAACGAAATGAATTTTGAACTAAAATGTGATAAGGGTCTAGCGCATATTGATCGAATTACACTTGAGCGGCATTCACTGAGTGGTTGAAAGCAATGTATTCATCCGCTCTAAGCATTGAGATAATTTCTGACGTAGAATTCAGTCACCGTCTTGTAGAATCAAGATGAGACAAGCTAGAACACATTAAATCGTAACCCTTTCACGCTGATGACGAGTATACTACGGCACATTTTTCTGAATAATCAATTTACTTTGTATCTTTACTGTGTGTGTATGCAATCATTATACTGAATTAAAATTTACAAATTATTAAAATTGTTACACTTACTGGTAAACTAACCCAAATTTTGGCAAAGCAAGCAGTGAAATTTTTGTGTCGAGGAGGCATGAAGATGAAAGCAGTTTCTTAAAAATGGCTTTCAATAATAATCAAGGATAAAGTGAATGTGCTCGTTACTGGAGTGATAAAAATACAATAAGTTGACTAATAAAATCTTAGTTCAAAAATCAACATTACCAGACATCCGATTCGAACCGTCTTCTTACAGTCTAATATTGAAAACGAATTTATAATCTGAAAATGGTGATGCAACATACAGTTGCATTGCCAACCAGCCGCTCTCTCCCTCTAAGAGCTAAAACACTCACACACTTCTTATATTTCTTTTTCTCCTCCCCACCTGAAAAACTAACACGAGCCGAGTTTAAATAGTAACTCGATTTGCATTGCAGTTGCTGCCAACCACAAATCACGAAACTTGCAAAAAGATCGGGTTCGAATCGGTTTGTTTACTTTCATTGAGATCATGAAACGGGATTGGAAAAACACCACAAGGAGATCATAAAAATTTGGATCCGAAAAATATTTCGAATGGTTTTACTTTTTTTAAATGTCTAACAAAAATAATATAAATTAAATATTTTTTTATTTCATTTTAATTAAGAAAATTATTTTAAAACACGTCGCCATCTGCTTCGCCTGCAAAATTAAATTCATGAGATTATAAACATAAGTTTTCTTCAGATCTGTATGCCTTCATAGGGCAATGGTTAGCGTAACTGAAAAACTATTGTCCTGTAGAGCAGTGCTTCTCAAACTTTCAATACTGGCGCCCCCCTTTTAAATCACAATTTTTATCACGCCCCCCCCCTTATACATAATAATTTACTGAATGCAATAATAATGCGTGGCCGCGGTAGCCGAGTGGTATAGGCATCGGATCGTGGCTGGCTTTGTCACGAGTTCGAGCCCAGTGCCACTAAAGACCCGCCGTGTAGGGCAGCGATGCACGCTAAATCTGTCGAGAGCTGAAACGTCCTCCCGTTGGTGTGGTGTGGTAGTTAGGAGAGGGGGGTGCCAGCTCAGGTGTCGTCCACGTCACTTGACCATGGTTCAAAATTACGTGGTCCGTCGCCAAAAGCCCTCGTGTAGCTGAACAGTGCGACGTTAATCTTCACTCACTCACGCAATAATAATGCACTTTTACGATAGAGCAACAATATTTTTTATAAACCGTACAAATTCATGACATGAGTATTAAATTTTGTATATGTTACTTTTAAGCAAAAAAAAGTTAAGTAATAGGATAATTAATAAGTTATATTTCCTTTCTCTGATTTTTAAATTGGAACATATTACAAAATGCGGTGGTTGCTTAGAAGACAAAATATAGATATCAGCTAAATATAGAAAATGAACTCAGAGGGTCAATTTCTTATCTTAAAACTCCTTTCAAAAACTTTGCTCTGTAAGACAAGCCCATGGAAGTAGCTAATAATTATTAAACTTGTTCTTAATTTAGTATTAATTAATTAGTCATAAAATACTCTGTGCACCACTCATACATTAAAAGCAGTGTTTCTCAAACTTTCAATACTGGCGACCCAATTTTCAATCATAATTTTTGTCTCACCCCCTGTACAACAATAATGTATTTACTGCAATAAAAATGCACTTTGAGAGAGAGACGCTAAAGTTACAATACGATCTTAATTATAAACCGTACAAATTAATACGATAAGTACATTAAATTTTGTGTATATGTAACTTTTAAGTAATATATATTTTAAGAAAATTACTTAAAATATATATTACTTAGAATTATGTCATTTTTCTTTCTCTAATTTTTAAATTGGAACAGATCGCAAAATGATGTATTTAATTAAAGATTTATTTCCTTCAGCATTCATTTCTCAAAGTACAAATGTCATTAGAAAAATAGTCTAGTCAATGTCGCTCTGTATCATATCCATCACATCTGGCATTATAGGGTACGTTTGCGTGAGTCTGGGCAACCTATCGGACGTCTGCGCAAAACATGTAAAAATGCTTTTCCTCGTACAATTCCAGTCAGTTTTGGTCGACTCGATACTCCTATAGCTACCAAATCTAGCTTGAATGTACATTTTTTAAAATTTCCACGTTAATTGTAATTCACGGTAATTAAGTATTTACGGCAGTAGACTAAAACAATATCATACATACATTTTTAAGTCGTAAGCAAACATTCGACCATAATAAAGAATCAACAAGTACACAGACGAACGAGCATGGTTCCGAAAATTAAATCAAGGCGATCTTCTCAAAAATACTTAAATTTTGAATTTACCACTACTGAAGTAAATGATGGAATAAAAGCCCCAGTTCGATATGTGTTAAAACTTACAAATCTGTAGAACAACATGTGAAAGTTGTTTTTAAAACATGTAAAATCATTTAGCTATGTTGGCAAAGAATTTTAAAAAGTATTTTCTGGATGAGGACAGCTTGGTAGCAAGTTACGAGTGTAATAGGGATCTATTTCAAGATACTCCAGAAGGGCTCTCAACTTCCGAAGAAAAAATCTTCATAGATTTCACATCCAGTGAAAAATTAAAAGGCAATTTTGTAATAAATCGCTGTTTGAATTTGGGGTAGAGGTGGATGAGGAATTATCTGTACTGAAAACAAAAGCACTTCGTATACTATTACCATTTTCAACATCCTACCTTCTTCATACCGGATTTTTTGCAGTGGATGCCTTGAAGACAAAATATAGATCTCAGCTAAATATAGAAAAATAACTCTTTAAGTGTCAATTTCTGATATTAAACCTTCCTTTGAAAAACTTTCCTCTACAAGACAAGCCCGTGGAAGTCCCTAATAATTATTAAACTTGTTCTTAATTTAGTAATAAGATTGATTGAATATTAACGTCGCACTGTTCAGCTGCACGAGGGCTTTTGACGACGGACCACGTAATTTTGAACCATGGTCAAGTGACGTGGATGACACCTGAGCTGGCACCCTTCTCTCCTAACTACCACACCACACCAACAGGAAAACTTTTCAACTCTCAACAGATTTAACGTGCATCGCTGCCCTACATGGCGGGTCTTTAGTGGTACTGGGCTCGAACTCGTGACAAGGCAAGCCACGATCCGATACCTATACCACTCGGCTACCGCGGCCAAATTCAGTAATAAGAAATTATTTATAAAATACCTTCTTCAGTACTGATACATCAAACGTATACTGGCTGAAACACCGACTCTTCGCACGAGTTCATTTTTTATAAAAAAAATAAAACATTATTCTTGATATAATAGCTGAACTGTAAGGAGAGTAAAACTGTGTGCACGACATTGTATACAAAAACGTAAAATGATTTTTTTTTTAGGTAAATGCTATAATTTTGTAAATGACTGTTTAAAAGAACTGTAATTTTGAACCTCACACAATTAGCATTTAGAATTAATGTTAAATTATGAAAAAGAATATAAAATTCCGATGAAGAATAATTGTGTTACTTTTTAACATTTAAAGCGAGAAGACTTCAAAATGTTTTAACCCGGGAGCAGGCGCGTACTCGATACTAACATTAATGGTAGTGCGAGGGGAATCAGTCACCCCAATCATTTGTTTAGAATTATTTTTACTGTACACGATACAAATCGGAATTCTAGTGAATATTTTAATTTATAGAAAGTATACTTACTATCTTTCAAGGATTATTCAATTCTTTGATGATTTGAGAAAAAATCCAATAAAACTGAACTAAAAGGATTCAAAAGTACAAGACCATAATAAAGGACGCAAATCAGACACTTTTCAATTATCCTACAGAAATGTTAAACCTATCAATTCTTTTCCAAATATCGCAAAACTCAATTATTTACAATTTCCCTAAGCGAAAAGCAAACACATAAAAGATGGGAGGGAACTAATATTGATAATAACCATACCATAAGATTGAAGATCAATCAAATGATTAGCAAACGTACTATGCAGCCTGGCTGAAAAGTGAATCATGACTTCCTTTTCTTTTTCTACAACTAATGTACAGTATTTCAATAATAATTACAGCGGTGAATTGTTTATCTTCTTAGAATTTTTCTCATGGTCTGGGTTTCATTTTTTCTTTTAACGAGTAATATTTTATGTTAAAACGTAATAAGAAAATCTCTCATTGAGGAAATACAGCAAATAAAACAAAATGGTTTTTTTTCTTTAATTTGGTTTTGGGATCAAAGATAGCTATTTGATGACGGAAAAAAGCCAGATAATAAACATAAATTATGTCAGTGTTGTTGTGTGTATTTTTTTGTTTTGTTTTACTTCTCTTTCCGGTTATTTTTTTTTTTAAAAATCTTTAAATTTTCGATACGCTCGCGCCCTCCAGGGGGGCGCGCCCCACACTTTGAGAAACACTGCTGTAGAGACATTTTGATCTGAGGCCGTGAGTTTGAATCTGGATTTGTAATTATTTTTTTATTTGAGCGTTATTTACTTCAATCATTTTAAAATCTATAATTAGTGTATATTATAATCAATAGGTGACGCCATGAGCACGTTTAACATTCCCATACTTTTTTTTGTGCACATTTTTTTAAAAACAACTCAACTTAGCTGTAGGAGAAAACAATTCAACTCGCCCAATCAACTCAAAAACCAAAACCATTACAGGAGAAAAACAACTCAACTCAGCAGGAGAAAAACTCACCTCGGCAGCAGGAACAAAATAACTCACCTCTGCGCTGCCGTCAACCGCCTGCACTGCCTTTACAGCAGAATCGGCTTTTCTTATCTACTGACATCCTGCAACCACATGGGCTGCCTCTCATGCAACGGCTCCCAGGAGCCATTTTTCAACAAGACAATGCTTGGCCTCACACAGCAAGGGTGTCACAAGACTGTCTCTTCACTGTTACTACTATTCCTTCGCCTGCCCGATCCTCAGGTATGTCTCCAATCGAGTATATCTGGGATCATTTGTGGGATGGCAAGTTGGGCATCCGACGTGTTTGAACGAACTAGTGGCAAGGTAACAGCAAAAATGCAACGAAATGTCTCAAGACATGCTAAAGAACATTAATGCCTCAATGCCCGATTGTATCGCATCACGCATTCGCGCTGGAGGGGTTCAACAGGGTATTAAATCCTCCGTTCTTTTGCCTTTTTCTCTGAAATAAATGATCCTTTTTTTCTTTGATTTTCTAATTATTTATTTGTATCAAAGTAGTCATTACAATTGTCAAACTTCGTTTCATTTTGACGACTCCTTGGTGGCCTAATTTTTTTTTGTCCATGAGGGCACATATTTAACAATAAATTCTGTCAGAGAGCCAGTCAAATATTTAAATGGGCATGTAAAAGCATGTATTTTTTTATACAGAGATATATGTAAATTAGATAGGTGAACAATAGCTTTCTAACAGACATAATTTTTAATTTTATATAAAAGAAGAATTAAGAACTACAGTGTTTACCGAACGCTGCTCTAAACGAAACATTCTGTTTTGTGCACATTTGTCATCCTTAACGTAGCAATATCATATACAAAAGGTAATAATTTTCCTTTTATATCAGAACAGTGAAAATCTTATCAAGATCAGGATGTTTATCTATATTCTGAGGTCAGGGGCCCATGTACTTACAACAACAAATCGACACGCAGTATAATTTTTACTCTTTTAAAAATGATACAGTCGCTACAAGTTTTACTAACATTAATCGGTATTTCAATTCAGTCTAAAATAAAATTCCAGGTATTTAAATCAGGTACCAGGTTTCCGAAGTATGAATAACAATTTTTCAAAAAACATTTTCAAACAAATTTTTTCGTAACAAAAAAAAGTATTTTTCAAATTCTGTCCAAATACCACCTCAAAAATTTGTCACCTCGGATACGGTTCCAGTTTCCTGCGCCCTAAAGGTGCCTCCGCTGCTACACAGAGACAATGGAAAACACGGTCCAGTGGATTAGATTATATGAAATTACTCTCTTCAACTAGATGAAATGTGAATGTAAGCGGGCAGATATATAGAGAAATCAGGATTAGCTTCTAATATATTTTCCCCCTCATCCTTCAGAGAGGAATGCCATCAATAATGTTCAATTTAGTGACAAGAGCACAGAAGATTTCCCTGTTATTTGCTATACTGATGGTAGTAAAATTGATGGAAGAGTTGGTTTCGCATTTGTTGTGTTCAGGAGTGGTGTTTAATCCGAGAATTCTCAATTTAGAATTCGTGATGAATGCACAGTTTTTGTAGCTGAACTTTTATGTTTAAATTTCTCCATTAAATGGATCACTGAGCAAAATAGTGTCATCTCAGAATACCTCATCTGTACTGACTCTCTTTCCTCCTTCGATTCTCTTAAATGTATTTCTTCATCTAACAATATAATCGTCGAGATCCAGAAGCAACTTAAAAGCCTAAGAGATAAAAACATCTCAATAGATTTTGCATTTGTTCGCGGACACACGGGCGTTCTTGGAAATGAGCGAGCCGATTGGCTTGCAAAAGCTGCAACCAAGCGCAAAATTGGGATTGACGTTAATATTCCTAAATCGTTTTACAAGAAGATCACGAATGAAAGAATGATGAAGTCTTGGAACCAAGAATATCTCATTTCTAATAAGGGGAGCATAACATAGAAATTTTTTCCCACCATTAATAAGAGACTATCATGTCATCATTTTTACACTAACTACAAATTAACCCAATTTCTCACTGGTCATAGTAATTTCAAAAGCTACCTGAACAAATTTAATGTAGCTCCTTCATCTTTCTGTGACTGTAATATTAGTGGCGAGGAAAATGTAGAACATGTGATCCTTCTGTGTTCCAAGTATGTCATAGAGAGAAAGATCATAAGAACGGCGTTCAAGAGACTCAAAATTAATTGGCCACCAAATTTTCACCAACTTCTTTCCACCAGAAGTGCTTTCAAAAATTTCTGTAAATTTGTTGTAACTGTTTATAATCCTTCTTAACTTCATTTTTTTTAATTGTTTATTTCCCTTGAATGTGTGTTTAATACTTACTTCTGTAAGCCCCGTGTGATACTTTGTGGTGCACGGGGATTTTATAATTGTTTTCAATAATATATATATATATATTTTCAATATTATTTCTGTTTTTTCCACTTGTTTTGGCCGCATGCGTGTGGTGCACGCGCTGCACACCTGCTAGGATCGACCCTGCTCATAATTGTAGCTTTCTAATTTATGCAATACAATTCGTATGTATTTGAGTACTTACTAATGTTAAAAGAAAGGAGAAACGTAATGCTACTCTACAAATGTCGCTTGGGAATCCTTGGCTACTTATTTATTTGTTCGGGAGGATCAAACTCACGCACCAGAGGACTTAAAGTTACAAAATAATTCACCGATATAGACAGAAGATGATACAAAAATATGCATAAACGAGAATATGCCATACATATAACATTATAATAATTTTCTTAAAAAAATCCTCTACAAAAGAGCAGAGGAGGGGACAAAATTAAATCTGTCTATTACAGATACGAGTAGATTGCGAAATATTGAAACAGGAAACTAGCTTATTATGAATCATATTGTTATTAAACCTAGAATGTTATCAGGATGGAATTGCTTCATCTGTAGGTTTTTTGTGTAATGTAATTGTGAAGACTCCCCCTGGATCTCACCCTGGAAACCAAGATTAATTTGAGGCAAAGAATCACTAAGAGCCATTTTGTATAATAATAACTTGTATTTATTATATCAAGTCTAAAAACCCTAATAACATACAAGATTTCTATGTTACATCAAATAAAAGGGATTTACCGTTTATATTAAATTAAATTACGAATTATGACATTAATTAATAATTATGCTCAAGATCAAATAAGGTCTACCGAAATAGGAGGTCCGAGAAATACACTTACTCGAATTATGAGCTTTCATTAACTTTAACTAATTTTACTAAACTGATGCTTATTTTAAGTGTACATAAATTATATTTACCGCTGGTATATCAACTTTCTAGTTCTTCCGTAGAAAAGCAGCAATAAGTCTTCACTAACATAATCCCCTGGAATCCTCAAAATTTGAGGTTACTGTTGCTGGCTCAATAGCCTTCACCCTTGCTAGCTTACAACGCTCGACTTAAATACCCTATCTATTTTGCATATCCCGTTCACCTTTTGGAGTTGATTGGAAAATATACGCGAATTTATAATCCCCAAAAAGACGCCTAAGAATATTAGTGGAAAGGTTCCGTACCGATTCGTCACATAATGTAAGAATTTTCATGGAACTTAGAGTTTATTTTCAAGTAATAGTTTATGAAAAAATTGAAAATAATGCAGACCTTTTAATAAGTAAAGTTTGCAACACTATACAAACAACGAAAATAATTTAGGGGAATTCCCTACAAGTTGGAAATTACTTTCAACTTTTTTGTCATAATTATAGCTGTGTTGCAACCTTTCGTATTTATATCTTAAATGGAGAAATTATCGTAAGTTTTGCTGACTTGGTGGTCAGGATCTGAGGGTACCCTAAAAGTGTGGGCCCATGTGCACGGCACCGCCTAGCCCATTGTTGTCTGGGCCAATGCTCTCTCCTATCTTTAAGTGATTATTTGGGATTGTAATTCCAGTCGTGGCCATGTGCTACGAGATCAAGTCTATGACACCCCAAAACAAATCTATCAAATTTGTCCATGAGCAATATATTCGCTCTTGCTTCAAACGAGATGCACACCTCGATCAAAGAAAACGATTCATCTGCAGAAAATTAGGATCTAGCAGAATATCTTCAAGAAGATTCCGTGATCACTGAACCTTCATCAAGTAGACATTACTATTGTGTCAAAATCGTTGTCCTTCAAAAAGAGTTGAGCAATTTGTTTCTTAAGAGTTTGTGATTTTTAATTACGCTACAGTTTAAAGATTTGTATACCTTTTTTAAAAATTGCTCATGGAGCAGGGCGAATGTAAGGTTCTCATTTTGTTAGTGGCAACAGGTTTTCGCAAATTTTTATGTGATGTAAACTGACAAGACAAGGCGTAACGTTAAATAAAGAGCACTTTTTAAGTTCCTCACACCTCTGGCATTCCTTTTCGGGACGGTCACAGGAAAAGAGGTTGCTTGTCATTGGTAGATGTGCAATGATGTCATTATTCTGGGTTGCCTGGTTTAGCGTTATAGCACTTTTCTATACCCTAGTGGTTCATTGAAACATAAAAGTTTTGTCCCCATTTGAGAGATATGTTTTTCAGGCAGTTTTTCTTCCGTGTCTTGAGTATAATAGTTAAATTCCCTTGCGTATGAAATTTTCACTGTAAAAATAACAGTCTGTTCTTTTTTTTCATTCACTTAAATCAAAATATTTTAATGGATTCAATTTTGTAGAAGAAATATATATATTTGAGCTTAGTAAATGAGGAACTCAATTACAACTAAAAAAATTGTTATATAAGTTTTTAATAATCCATTTACTGTGATTAATAATACTTTGAAAATGAATTACATGTTTCAAGTTTTATCCTTAGGTAAGAAAAAAGAAGTCACTTATAAATAAAGAAAATTTATGTTTTTTTATAAGATGTATTTATTGGTAATTTTAATGTACATTTTAAAGGTAAATGAATTCGTTCTTATATCAGAATGAATTTGTACAGGCATGTGATATTTTAAATTATTAGCTTAATTTCATTTTTGTAATTAGTGATTTGTTTTTTGTGTATGTGTGAAAGACTCATTTATTCACATTTATAAAAAAAATTCGTTTAATACTCTGTTTCCTTTTAAAGTTTAGAATTAAGTTTACTGCAAAAGTTTTAGCTGTTATAAACTTAACTGTATAAATAAACTCATACTTAAATTTTTATTTTCTATCTTTAGTAAAATACTATAAATAAAGTGATTTGTGGCTATTGTATAAGAAACACCTCACTGTTTTAACTTCCACATCACATCCATATTATTCATTCAATTTATCATTGACACATTCATTCACATAATTCTCAATTTTTACAATTATTTTAGAGGTTTTCTCTTCTAACATGCTCACACATATAAATCTTCATTCAGGGTTTGAATCAAAGGTCCTGAAATAGAGTACCACTTGAATCCCTTCATCAGTAGTTTGTTATAGAGAATAGTTTGTTTTTATAACAGGCAAGTATGATGAAGAAATGGTCATTATTAGAATTTGGATTCATCTTAAGAAGTATTTACTGATCGAAGTTGTGTCACTCGAAGCACATCAATTTTCTCCTTTCCTAAAGTATGTTTCCTCCTGTAAAGCTACTGCTCTAAAATTAATACTAAAATATGACATAAAATTATACGTTTTCGAGCAAAAATACAAATTAGCCATGAAATTATAATTTCCAAAACTTATCTAGATTTTGCATACTATCTTACAAGAATTTTCACACACTAATTATTCACTTTCTTATAGCTATAACTAGAGATAATCAAGAAAGTATAATACGTAGCAGAAAACATTTAACGATATCTCATTTACAAAAATTTCTTTTTCCAACATTTTCATTCTTAGAATAAATAAATATATATATATAGTAGTCCCTAGTTTATTTTAAAGTATCCAGAAATGGGCTTAATTTTCGAGAAATATATATCTTTATATTCACGTGTGTTCTGGTATCGTTTTAAAATGTATTTGTACTTTCTTTCCATTTTATTCCGTTATTTATGAGCACAATGGCGTTGTAAGTATAAAGTACGCACTCTGTAAATTTTCGAAACACCACTAATATTATACGAAAATGTAAGAATATTTTTTAAAAAATTATTATTTGTCAGTTAACCCAACAAACTAAACATATATGTCTGAAATAAAATAACCGTAACATTTATAGAAACAATTAATTACCGTAAAAGCCGGCGTATAACGCACTATTTGAACACAGAAAATAAGATCGAAATTCATGAGTGCGCATTATAACTCTGGGGGGAAAATGTGAACTTTAAAAATAAGAAAAAAGCTCCTGGAAAAAAAATTAGACTTCTACATATATCGAAATACTGTTCAGTTAAAAGAAATCAAATTCCTTATCAGATGTAGATATGGAAGAGTACACTATTTTTTTTCTAATATTTTTTCTTGGAATAATACCTTGAATAAGTGATTTCTAAACATATAGAGCCAGGACTTCGAACCGTAATTTTTTTTGTTCCAGTTCAACTATAAAAAAAAATATATAGTTTCTCTTCCGGTTTCCGTTCTGCCAAAAATAGTGGTTTTCGGTTCAGATCTGAATGAATAATTTTACTTTACGTATAATCTTATTTGTACTACAAATATAATTCTATGGTAAACAAAAATTAAATTCTATCAAAATTTGGAAGACATTTTATTTTTTCTTAAAAAGTCATCAGGAAGTTCATTCCACTGAATTAAATTTGATTTCTACAAGTAGTTGCATCAAGAACTGAATCAGAAAGTACTAGTGAATACAGTGGCGTACCTACCAATGGACTAAGCGGTGCCGTGCACCAGAGCCTTCAACCTCAAGCGGGGCCCTCGCACCCTGACCACCAAGCAAGTCGAACTTGCGATAATTTCTCCCACATTTAATATATAGATATAAAAAGTTACAACATAACTGTAATCAGGTCAACTCAGTTAAAATTGCACAGTAGTGAATAAGTTCAAGCTAATCAATCACTTAAAAAACGTCAGATACCTGTGGAGGCCTTTTACACGTTTTGAGTGTAAATTATTGGGAGAGGGGATTGATCTTACATTGATTTTCAAATGTAATGGTTTTTATTGCTATGTTAATAAAAAAATATTCGATTTATTTTGAATTTTTCGATTTATTTTTGGACTGGGGCTTATTTTTTTTCTGAGCTGTATGTTTGGAAACTATTGGATTACCATACGTTCTAAAAAGGAAGATTGTGTTTAGAATTAGAATGACGCATGCATTATACTTCTTAAAATATTTTTGAAGTTTATTTAATTTTATCACACAGAGATCAGAGCATTTATCTTAAAATTTCAGCAATGTTATACTTACTGATACATCAAAAGAATTATAATTTATTGTAACTTAAAAATAAGAAACTAACAATTTTAACTTCTATCCATAAAACTAATAAAATAAACTTTTTATATGAAAGATGAATGAGTGAGTGAGTTAATATTAACGTCGCACTGTTCAGCTACACGAGGGCTTTTGGCGACGAACCACGTAATGTTGAACCATGGTCAAGTGACGTGGACGACACCTGAGCTGGCACCCCCTCTCCTAACTACCACACCACACCAACGGGAGGACGTTTCAGCTCTCGACAGATTTAACGTGCATCGCTGCCCTACACGGCGAGTCTTTAGTGGTACTGGGATCGAACTCATGACATGCCTGCCATGGTTGGATACCTTAACCACTGGGCTACCGCAGCCCCATATGAAAGATGAAAATGTAAGAAATAAATGTGTTGTAATTAGTCATAAAAGAACAATTCAATACGAATAAGAATAGTTTTTTTCTTATATAAATAAGTTTACCAAGATACATAAATGATTTGCTCATTCCTAACTTAAAGATATAAGTAGTCATAATTTTGTCTTATGTCAACTAATTGTTTGCGTTTTACTAATCAAGAATTTTTCTAAAAATTCAGAGGACTTGATATTTTATGCTAACGAAAGCAGTATATTACAGTTGGAAAAAATATAAATTTTACATTTATTAATTTGTGTATTTAAAGGATTTATTTTTAAGAACATGCAAATAAATCGATAGTTTATTAATGTCTCATTCAGAGGAAACATGAGGAATATCGCAATGAGACGGACCTCATTATTTGTATAACAATCAAGTAACGAGGTTGATATCCGACCTGGAAGCCAGTCGATTATGTTATGACGGCAATGAAAGTACTTTAAGCCTTTAGAAAGTTAACGTGTATTAGAGCCGTGCTAGATGATGGAATCCTCAATTGTGATCACTCAGCTACCACAGCTGTAAAAACATGTGGAATCTACAATGTGATACTGTTTAACAAGTGACATTTATTTATGATGTCGAGATATAGTATTAAGTTAACGCCACATTCCTGCTATTTATCACATTTGCCTATCATTTTTAATCGATTATCATAATTTTCAGTATACATAGGAACAAATTAGATCAAATATGAACATTATTTCGGGAGGGGTTTGACTGGAGATTTCCCCAGTAACAACGTTAGCGAAGGAAATTCCCTCTTTGGTCCATTTACTGACGAAATTTTTCTTTTTAATTGGGTCTGTAAAAGCGGTTCATTTCTTAGGCTGGGAGAATTTGGGGCATTTTGTATAACATGCCGAGTGACCGAAGTCCTGGCAGTTAATACAAAATGGGTTTATTACTCTCTCTTTGATGTGGCAGTTCTTGTTGGCGTGCTCTTTTCCGCACTTTAAGCATCTCGGCTTCATGAAGCAGTTCGCGGCTGTATGGAAAAAGTTGTTACAGTTGAAGCATTGGGTTATTCAAACTTAGAAAGTTCTGCAGTATTGGATAATTTTTTTTATAAAAAAATTATCCAATCCAAAATATCTGAAAAAATAAATATAATCAGAATGTAGTCTAACAGATAGTTACATTTAAATTAAAATAATATGTTCGTTCTCTTTTTTTTCCGCCTATTTATTCGTGAGTCACGTATTTTATGTACAAATGTACAAAGAAAGGAGTGTTCGAGGGCGCTCTAAGGCTATTGAGCGTTTGAAACTCTGAATACAAAATAAGATGGTCCTTGTAAATGAATATGGAAAGCAAGTCGTAAAATATTTTATATCAACAAAAAATGCTTCTCCCCGTTGATTATTGTTGATTCTTCAGTTTTTGGTCATTGTTGATTACCATATGCCTATTTCGTGTAAGAGAACCTAGAAATGCACATCTGCCTTCTTGTAAATCTTCTAAGGTTATTTTCAAATAGCCGGAAAACTATTCTTCCTCTTATTGCCGTAATAAATCTTTGGAAAGGGCATTTCCTTTTCTGTAAAATTGCCTAATTGCCCTCCAAAAAGGCCTCTTCTACTTACCCGATCACTTTAGGGACTGTTCAAACGAAGAGAAAGGGGGGGGGTGATATTTGAAACTAAAGTTTTTCTTCGTTTTCAAAAAAATAAAGAAAAATTGTTGTCACAGTTATCTGCAACTCGATTGAGGAGTCAGTGCGTTGAGAAGGAAATGTTTTTGTAATTGTTTTGAATGTTGATCGAATGAATTGTCTTCGTACGAATGTTTTGGCTCTACCTTACGCATAAAATCAGTTCATTATCGCACAAAAATCAGAGCAGTAATCTCAGAATTTAAGCATTATGCAATTCTTTTGAAATTTTAAATAAAAAGTAAGGATTATCCAAAGGCTAAGAAAATGTACCTTTTTTTGTACAAAAGTCAAAACAAATTAAGAAGCCCAGTATGTTGTCATTACTCGCAAAAGAAGCAATTCAGTACAAAGAAGAAAAATAGAATCCTTTTATGTAAACAAGTTTTTCGAGATACATGAAGCTCTTCGACAAATTAAAAATGTTTGTAGTCATTATATTTCGTCTTTGATACCAGCTAATTGTTTGTACTTTACTATCAAGTATTCTAAAATTCAAAAGCATTTCCTCTTTTTTACAAATGAAAACAATTTATTACTGTTGAAAAAAAATATAATCTTAAATATCTTATGTGCATTTAAAGAATTTATTTTTAGAAACACGTAGGTACACCACGAAAGGAATCCGCTTACCAAATTTTGAGACTGCATCTAACAGTTTAAAAAGGGAAATATTTATCAATAACGCCCCTTAAGCCCCCGCAACGCCACTTAGGAAGCGATTTTTACAAAACCCATCTTATAGCAAATCTCTACTTAATGAATGGAATCTGCTTACTCAATTTCAAGATTTTACGTCTAATAGTTTAAAAAAGGAGTTAATTGCCTATAACGCTGCTTAAATGCTGCAATATACATCCAATAGCGGAAACTGTTCCAACTCACAATTGAACAAAGTAATAATAATATAATTTCTTAAAGTTTTGAATGTCTGTTTGCTTTGCGAAATTATTTGGCAGTTTACTACACAATCCCCCCAATTTTGGAATGAAACGAGTACTGATTTAGCATTTCTTTGACAAACTATGAAGTAATTTAATGTTATGCTCAAGTATAATTTGGGGAACTGAAAAGTTTCGTGAAACTTAAGATTGTCCTGGTAAAACAATGCTATAATTAGTTAACTATCTTGATTATAAGTAGTAGAAATTGTGATTTTCATTGAAATGGACCTCAATTTATTCATGATAAACTTTTGGCAGTTGATGTGATAATGATTTTAATTTACATATTTTCAAATGTTAAACTTCACAGTGAGAATTCTGAGTCTTTTTTTACGGATGTTGTTTCATCTTTCATTTTTTTTAGTATAAATATAATTATATCTAAAAGGATACCTTAGATACACATTAGTGATAACAAAATAACTTGTGAATACATTTCTCCAAATAAATTTTAAGTTTGCATGAAATGGAACTGGAGTTTATTTAATACTAAACACATACAATACCTGGTCAAGACATAACCAGTAAAAATAAATATGCATTAAATGTGGATATGTTCAGTGTCAAATAAATATTCCCATTATTACAGTAGGAAATGCTTTGTATATTTTGAAGGAACAAATTGTAGAAATTTTGTAATTAGTATAAAACATTGCTTCTCAAACTTTCAATACTGGCGCCCCCATTTTCGATCAGAATTTTTATCGCGCCCCCCTTATACATTAATAATGTACTGAATGCAATAATAATGCTCTTTGACGCTAAAGCTACAATACGAGATCTTAATTATAAACCATACAAATTAGTAACATAAGTATTAAAATTTTGTATACTACTTTTAATCAAAAAATAAATTAAATAGGATAATTATGTTATTTTTCCTTTCTATAAATTTTACATTGAACATATTTCAAAATGCGGTGGCTGCTTAGAAGACAAAATATAGATATCTGCTAAATATAGAAAAAGAACTCAGAGGGGGAATTTCTAATCATAAGCATTTTCCTTATAAAAACTTTGCTTTGCAAGACCAGCCCACGGAAGTCGTTAATACTTATTAAACTTGTTCTTAATTTAGTATTAATTCATTAGTTATAAAATACTCTGTGCAGCACTGATACATTAAAAGTATACCGGCTGAAGTGCCCGCTTTTTGCACGAGTTCATTTATAAGAAAATAAAACATTATATAATAGGTGAACTGTAAGGAGAGTAAAGCCAAGTGCGCGACAATGTTTACAAAAACGTAAAATGATTTTTTAAAAATGTGGTTGCTCAAATTATAATTAGTTTTAAGCGAATGGTAATTTTAAGCCTCACAGAATTAGCATTTATATTTGTTGTTAAATAATGAACAATATAAAATTCCGATGAAGAATAACTGTATTATTTTTAATATTTAAAGCGAAAAGACTTCAACATATGTTAACCCGGGAGCAGGCGTGCACTCGATACGGTAGAGCGGGGTTATTGAGTCACCCTAATCCTTTTTTTTAATAATTATTTTATTGCACACGATACAAATCGTGATTCCAGCGAATAATTTAATTAAGGAAAGTAAACTTAAGTACTTTCAAGGACTTTTCAATTTTTCTTCTGTAACAAATAAACAGTTTTGTCAGAATTAACGATATCGTGTTCTGTGTGTCCCGCGCGACCGCTTCCGGGTAAAAAGTGTATTCATTATGATAATATGTATGTTGCTGCTAAAAACAATTGTGTGAAACGTTTTTCGTTATGCTTTATATGTTTCAGATATATTTATATGTATCATAAAACTCCTTTGCATGGAAAAAAGCGCAACAGAGAAAAATACATTACTTACAACTTCCCTAAAGGAGAAACAAACATAAGAGAAGGGTCATAACTAACTGTACCAATAACTTAGGTCAAAATGATTATCAGCAAAAACAGATTACAGCTATAATGTGCAGTATTTCAAAAATAATCACAGTGATGAATTTTTTATGTTCCTAATTTTTATCGATTCTGGATCTGGGATTTGTTTTTTCTCTGAAAGAGCAGCATGTTAGGATTAAAAAGAAAACGTAATAAAAAAATCTCTCATCAAGGGAATACAGCAAATCAAATAAAAGTTTTTTTTATTTGGTTATAGGATCAAAGATAGCTAATTAGGTATTGAAGACGTTTTTATTTTTGATGTCTTAATATCGCGCGCCTATAAATTATATCAGAGTAAAAGTGCATTTTTTAGTATGTCTGAAAGTATTTTGCTTTAATTCATTCCAGTAAATTAATTATATTTTAAATATTTTATTTTCGAAATGCTCGCGCCCCCCTTGTAAGGTTATCGCAACCCCGCAGGGGTGCGCGCCCCACAGTTTGAGAAACTCTGACTTAGGGGGAAAAAATACAATATTTAAAACCATTTTGAGACAGATTTTCTTAAGTATACAGAGGCTTTTGTGGCCTAACTTTTCAGCAGTTTTTTGATTATTAATTTTTTTAGGTAACAGTTATGCTAGGTAAAAATTGATTATGTTATTCCAGTAAGAACAAGTAGCACATATTGTAAAACAATTACAGTTCCGATTTATTAATTTTTATTTGCTTAAAACATAAAATCTTATAGAAAATTGTTAGTGCAAGAACACGTTTGAAGAAATTAAAGCTGTAATTTAACAATATTTAATTCTATCGATGTATTAATTTAAGTAAAGGGATGGTAAGACAAGTAGTTGATTGGAAAGAAAGGAATCAAGACAGTGGCGTATCCCACTGCCCAGAAAATATTAGGGCCCCCTACAAAGTCAGCTTTTGGACCCCAAGCTTTAATACATACGTGACGTCATTAATGCTTTGGGCACCCTACAATGCGAGGGTGTACGTTACGCCACTGAATCTATGTCGAAACCTTTAAAAAAAGGGATTTAATCAGAAAATTTTTATCACATAATCTCTCTAGCTGACAAGTGCTTACTTTTGTCATTGTATGCAATTTTTTACATGTCCAGTGCTGCAACGTAAGTTAATATAACAAGCAAGTATATTATCTAAAAAATTTTTTTAATGTACTATGTTTTTATAACGGACTAAAAGACTAAAAAGCATAATTTTTGTTTTCGTCTTTTTCGGTAACTTCATCTTTCTCTCCCCCTTTTCGTTTTTTTTTTTAAAAATTTTTTTCACATTTTCATGCTTTGTCATTCACTTTTGAGCTATGTGATCCAGATTTCAAGCTGATTCGGAAATTAGTTTAAATCAATTACAAAATTCCGCCCGGACAGACATACAAGCCTCTTTGGGGGCTCGGGTTCACGACTAGAACTTCTTTTTCTGCATTTTCAAGCATTGTCATCCACTTCTGAGAGGTGGTCCAAATTTCATGTCTGCAGCTCATCGGGAAGCTAGTTTCAAATCAATTACAACCCTGATAGACAAGAAAGCGAGTTAATAAAAACATGGTATTTAATAATTAGTTTATTTATTTAAATAATTTCTTATTAAAATAACTACTAACTGGTAATTGGTAATTAATATTTAGAAGAAATATTCTTACTAATATTACAAACGCGAAAGTTTGTATGTGAGTAGGTATGTTTGTTACTCTTTCACTCTTTCACGCAAAAACAACTAAATGGATTTTAATGAAACTTTCCAATAATATAGCTTATACATCAGAGTAACACATAGGCTATAATTTATAAAAATATTTTGTTTGAAGGGTTTAAAATATAACGATAAGTGGGAAAAAATTCTGCCATCTGCTATTCTGGCGTGCGCTGCAAAAAAGGCCCACGACAGGATATATCTCTCTTTTGTGTGTGAAGCAAAGCTTTCCTTTTTTGTTTTGTCTAAGTCAGGCCCTCGTTTCTAATTTATTGATCTGATCAGTGTAACCAGTGAATACCAAAGTTTTATTCGACAAGTGACGGGCAGGACATGATACAAAAAATATACATCAACAAGAAAATAATAAAATATTATAAGAGTTTTAAAAAAAACACTTCTGAGAAAAAACAGAGGAGGGGGGGCACGAATAGATTGCGAAATACTGAAATCGGAAAATAGCTTATTATGAATCATATTGTTATTAAAAATAAAATGACCTAGAAGGAATAGCTTCATGAGTAGGATTTTAAGATTTATGATAAGATTTCTTACACATGGAAGTTTATTTTCAAGAGTTAGAAAAATGAAAAATTTGAAAATAATATAAACTCTTTTCAATAAGTCAAGTTCGAAACACCATACAAAGGAAAGAATTTTAGGGAATTCTCAACAAGTTCAAAATTATTTTTAACTGAGTTGGCCTGATTACAGCTATGATGTAATCTTTTACATTTATATATTAAATGTGGGAGAAATTATCGCAAGATCGACTTGCTTGATGGTCAGGGTGCGAGGGCCCCCGCTTGAGGTTGAGGGCTCTGGTGCACGTCACCGCTTAGCAAATTGATAGGTACGCCACTGTGTTCACTAGTACTTTCTGTTTCAGTTCTTGATGTAAATACTTGTAGAAATCAAATTTAATTCAGTCGAATAAACTTGCTGATGACTTTTTAATAAAAAAAAAAAAAAAGTCTTCCAAATTTTGATAGAATTTAATTTTGGTTTACGATAGAATTATATTTGTAGTGCAAATAAGTATATATATATATATATATATATATATATATATATATATATACATATATATATATATTTAAATATATAAAAACAATCACAATTATCAATTTAAAAATTGAAATATATGAATCCTAAGATACCAAAACACTTCAGCATATCAATGGCGAATATAAAAGATAATGTTCCATCATTTTCGAACAAAATTAAAAAATTATAAAATAAAATAAAAATTTATAAAATATCCAAGTGCAATCTCGGACTTAGGACCGATAAGTGGGGTAAACTAGTTTGATGGTGCCAACCTTCCCCCTATTGCAACTTGGTAAGTTAATTGGAAAATTTTCAAATTTCAGAAGAAAAAAAAAATTAAAAATTAAAAATTAAAAAGTTAAAATTAAACCATTATACTTTAAATTAAAAAGTTAAAATTAAATCATTATACTTGAAAAATAAAACTATTCGCCATCACATTCCGAAAGATATTGCAATATTAAAATTTAAAAACAATTTAGTGCATAATATAAGTGAACCTTCAAACTCCCAAGATGATGCACCCATCTTTAAAATAGTTGTAAAGGTAGAAAAAATAAATTCCTGATCCGAAAGTTCAAGTTAAAAAATCCGAAAGTTCAAGTTAAAAAATCCGAAAGTTCAAGTTAAAAAAATCCGAAAGTTCAAGTTAAAAAATCCGAAAGTTCAAGTTAAAAAATCCGAAAGTTCAAGTTAAAAAAATCCGAAAGTTCAAGTTAAAAATCCGAAAGTTCAAGTTAAAAAATCGAAAGTTAAAAAATCCGAAAGTTCAAGTTAAAAAATTCGAAAGTTCAAGCTAAAAATTTCTAAAAACCGAATGTTCACATTAAAAACACAGTATATTCACAAATGAATTGAGTAAATCATTAAAAATATAGTATATTCACAAATGAATAGAGTAAATCATTAAAGACTCACCAAACAGTATCCCATCAAGAATATGATCCATTTCTTATAGCACGACTTTTCATCTTTAATATATCAATTACACATCATATTTTGCTCATAACATCTAACCATGTCAATCCAATCGATTCTTGATCCAACACTAGAGTATGACTACTTGGCATTAGATGCAAACCATATCACATGTAAAAGACTTGCTTGATTGATTGGTCATAAATGTCTGTTTGGACATAAATGTTTAACTGGTAATAAATAATTTTAAAGTGTATATATAGTCGTTTAAATATTGTTTTAAGTGTGTGTGTATTAAAATGTATATTAAAATGTAACCTGTGTGTGGAATGCACAAATTCTTCACAGCTGGACCACTAACAAGCTGACTTTGTGGACCTAATGTTGTGTGGTGGATTTGTGCATTTACGATTTTAAAAATATTTTTAAGAAATATTTCTGATCTAAATATTTTCTCAGGAAATTGATGGGATAATCATTTTGTATGCACAATAATATAAACTTCTGGATATTTTTGAATCTATCAATATTGTGCGTAGTTAAATTATTATTTCTCAATAAAAAATTTAAAATTATATTTCTAAATACAGATATATGAAGACAACTATTGAAGTTTGGTATCTTTATGACATTGAATTTAAATGCTTTCCTTTTATCATATATATTGCTATATAATTTGTTGTCAATAATAGTTAAATCCAAATCCAAAAATTCAACTTTGTTTGAGTTAAAATTCGTCTGTATTAATTTTAGGTATTCTGGATAAAAATTAATGTTAGGTTTAAATTCTCTATCATGACCTATAACAATTAAATCATCTATGTATCTTAACAAGAGGCAAGAGGGTTCCTTTCTTCGAACTATTTCATAATGGTGTAAATACAGGTTAGCGAGACTATTACTAGCCGGGCCACCTTGAGGCAATCCTTTGATTTGTTTATAAAGTTTGTTCTAAAAAATAATGAAGTTCTCCTGTATAACAAAACGAATAAGTGTATTGAACTTTTCAAAACTAATGTAATTATTCAAATCATATTTCTCATATGCATCTAAAAGTACCTGAATTATATCTTCTATTTTAATGGAGTTAAATAAATCTTCGAAATCGAACCCATTCACAGAAAATACCTCTTGTTGATCAACTTTCTTTATTACATCATGGCTGTTTTTTATAATAGAAGTGTCCTTAAATTTGTCTATTGTATCTTGTAATATGGTCTGTAAAATTCTTCGCGATTTTGATATATAAGTATTGAACCCATTTGTTACACTGCGAAATTTGATTGGATTCTTATGAAATTTAGGAGTCAGAAATATATGGGGATCTAATTTTATTGCTAGAAATATTTAATTGTTTACCAAATGCCAATAATCTGTTGTTAATTTCTTTCATACTAAATTTACTTACATCATATGCATTATTATTTTGTATATGATCATTTATTAATTTACTATAGTAATATTTACATATAACTGCATAATTTCCTGGTACTTTATCTACATAAACAATCACAAAGTGTTTTTGTAAGTTTTCTATTGGTCCCTTAATTTTTCTATAACAATCTTCATTTTTTGTTCTAAAATTAAAATTCATTAAGTCCTTGAGGACATGAAAACCATATTCTTTAAAAGCCTGAGTAGGTAAATTATATTTAATTGCAACATTTAGAATAAATTTATTAATATCTTCTGATAGTTGTTTTCTCACATTTAAATTGCTGTTTGAAATAGTCAATCGATAACCAGTACCTTTGCTCATAATTTCTCTTAATTTCTGATCCTGTACAATTTCTAAGTTGCCAGTTATTACATGCCCATGATATTCGTCTACGTAATTCTTGTATTCATTGCACACACACACAACAACATTCTTTTTTATCCACCAATTCCTTAATACTATTATAGTTAAAAATTGATCTACTAATTTTTTTATTATACTTGAACGCTCGTTTTATTAACACATTTTTCATCGGAAATAAACCCATGTGTTTCCCAAATATTTCAGAAAATTGTATCCCATTATATGATTTATTCATGTATAGCAAAGTACAATATTCTATATTATAAACCTCCTTCGAGTCTATTTTTATTTTTAATCTATTTGTAATATAAATATAAATCCATTACCAAGTGTGATCCATGATTATCTTTTAATCTAATACTTTTTAATAAATTTAAAACTATTATTATTTCCTGTTTATTAAGTCCAAATAAAAAATACTTTATTTTTCCAACACTAAAACTATTCTCAAAGTCTTGTAATAAATTATTTACTTTTTTTTAACTGTATCTATATCTCTATTTTCTCTCTTTTTGCGTCCACCCTTACCAACTCTTTTTCTCTTATTACTATTATTTCTACTATTATAAATAGATTCTTTATCATTTTGTTTCACTGCCTGTTTTAAATAATTTTATTTTACGTATATATATATATATATATATATATATATATATATATATATATATATATATATATATATATACGTAAAAATAAAATTATCCATTCAGATCTGAACCGCAAACCATTATTTTTGGCA